>LUCH01005125.1:20385-44718 GCA_013368495.1 Paragonimus heterotremus | reverse complement strand
GAATACTGAGTGCAAATGAGGGTTTTTGGGTCAGGCTTGGTTTACATGTGTAACGCGTGTATTGCTCTGTCTAATAGATAACCCTTGTGCCATTCGCGTTCTTGGATCACAACACTCGGTGACCGATATATAACTTCACAGTCACCCGCAGCAAAAAACTGAATATTGATAACATACACCTTTTTGGATGATAGACTTCAGCCTTAGATTCTTACTCGTGATTCACTCTTTTTCACACACACACACACACACGAATTTATCGTCTACACAATGGAATGCCAAAACTGTTTTGTTCATCTAACGACAAAATTACGCGTTTCAATGCTACTGCATTAAGTATTCCTGACCAGTTGGAAGAAGGCACTCACGGTTTTGTTCAAGGTGTGTAACCTGAGAGATACCTTACTAGAAAATCATTCTACGGTGGTTTGATTACCTTACTAGACGATGGAGAGGGGGAAAGAATTCAAGTGATTTTTCCGAATCAGTGACACCCTAGAAGCATAGAGAAAACGAACCGATTGAACTGAAAGTCGTACTGGCAAAAGCGCGCGTTATTATTAAAAAAATAAAATTTAATAACAACCTCTTAGTCAGAAAAAGAAAATCATGGATAATCTGTTTAAGCCGAATATCCTTCGACAGTGCTTGCTTTTATAAGATTACTGTACTTACGTTAATTCCAGCTTCTAAGGCAGCTGTTTTCAGACCACAACACGTCGCATTTTCGAGTCCATCAACCTGAACGACAATACTACATGCAGTCATGAGTGTCGTGTACTGAGCAACCCAGTCGAGAGGAAATCAGAACAGAGATCTGGGCGGTAGTAAGCAATCCCAATTTATTAAAAACAACGGCACTTTTTATAGAGGAACAACAGTATTTACAATTGCTGTTAAGTGACAGGCGTTCTCGCGTTTTGACTGGCCAGTCTGTTGCTTTGTTGTTCCAGTAACTTGATTGTTTTAAGCGGATATGTATTCAGCAGCAGCTGGTCGCCGTCTGTGGTTGGTTGGCACCAGTTTGACCATAATTCGGTTCGTGATAGCTTATGCGCGAACACGAACTGGCAGAACCTTCTCCACTTAGAAAACCGCTCCAGTCCAAACTCTACAGTGAGTGTCCTGATTGCCCTGATGTTCTTAGTCCTGAAGTTGTCACTCAAGAGAGCCATCTGCGATTCACGCAGTTGAAAAACTTGGTAAAATTGGTACGGTGTTGTTTCAAATCGTCTAACTCATCTTTTTACGTATTGCCATTTATAAAAGTACTTATAGTCCGAAACAAAATCGCAACTGTTTCAACGGCTTCCAGCCTTTAATCTCCGCTACGTGGACGCTAGTATAAGGCCCGAGTTAGTTTATTATTTACTGTCTGGCTCACGAATTCAATTACTGTAGTATTAATGGCAAAATTTTGCATAGCGTATGTCCCTCTGTAAACACCGTCCTTGGTATTTAAGTACTTTCTTCTCAGTCCCTGAGGAGTTTGAATGTATCTGGTGAAGCTGAGTTCTTCCTCGTAAGCTGACATATATTCCAAATCGTTCAACTGTTAATAACTAAATTTTTCGTGCACCTAAGAATCGATCATTATTGGCATGTGCTAAATACCGTTTCACTTTCACATTAATTTTTCTTTCCTCAGAGTTGTGTCCATCGGGATCGTTTGCTAATCCACGCCTGATTAATCCTCGGCCACCATACACTACGCTAAGCTACAAACCTTTGCTGTCGGATATACCCTATTTGTCAGATCAGCATGCAGAAAAGGCTCTATTACCGCAATGGTTAGACACGGATGAGAAGTCAGTATGTTTGAGTTGTCCTGTGAACACCTACTCGGAAGAATCCGGGCGACCTCTTTGCTTACCATGTCCCGTGTGGCACATGCGACCGGAGAGTCAACAGAGTGGCAAGGAATTACATTTGGGTGCTCACTGGCTCCACTTGGCCTGCCCAAAGGAGGGCCGCAACGAGCTTCGTCTTGTGCAGGTTGCTGAGGGCATGCTGGGCACTCGATTTGCGAACTGGGTTAAACACTCTAATCCACTCTCTCGTGTTGGTGCTCTAGTGGTGCTGTTTTTAGTCCCACTAGCAGTCGCCCTTATCCTGATGTTCGTTGCATACATGTTGATCGACGTCGGTGCGGTGATTGTGAAAATGGCCAGAGAATTACATCCACTTCAAATTCAAATAGCCGAAATGACCACTGCGACTGCTTCTTTCAAAGCGCAACATCAGAAGGCCACGGATGAAGTATACGCACGTATGCGAGGAGAATGAATATGCTCTGAACCACTCTGAGAGCTTTTTTGTTGTTGTTTCAAAAAGCGAACGCCAAAAATTATTTATGCAGAATGAAAAAAATGTGTGTTTATGGCAACTGGGAGGCAGGCAAGGTTGTTATGCAATAATTTCCGTAAACACGGGGGTGTATGCAAAAGGAATTCGTTTATATCGCAAGTATGTCAGTGGATTTCCCCAAGACATGGACATAGAAAACGCTCGTTCGTCGTATGAATAAAAGCTGCGATTAAAGCGTAGGACGAAAACGCCAAACCTAAGTAAACCATCGCCCCTGCAGTATTGTTTCAATAGGTATCCAGTATAGTCATCTGATTTGGTTAGATTGGCTTATCAGCACGTTTCATAACGACCTGTCAGTCAGGTAAATGTTGACCAGGTAGGTGGGTGTACCACTAGACACCGATAATGCACGAATAGAAAACCAAACCTTCAGTCTAAAATGAAATGCAGTCTTTCAAGTCGTGGTCCATAGAGTATCGTGGGGGTAACTCCTGGTCAGTATCTTCGTGTCATACGTATCATGTTAGGTCATTTCTCACATGAATAATACTACTCGACTGTTGTACTTTATTTCACGGAAGATATGCGCTTCGCTTGACCTGCAAATTCAATATTACAAATAACCTAAGAGAATCAGACTATTTTCCATTTTACTCATCCTAATTTCGTCCTTAGCTGGTGACCAGTGGTGGTAGCCTGTTATCATTTTCAGCTTGTAGTAGTCATTTTTTAGCTGATTCACACCATTTCTAGTCAATATTCGTAATCCAGTAAACCAGTATGGAGCGAGAGCACCCACACGCTATGCATTTACTTCGCATCATGGGCTGGTTAACCAAATCGCGTGTACCCAACACAGCCCGTACGTGCAAGTATGTTCAATGTGAGCATACAAAATGTTGCTAAGTTCTCTTGCACGACGAACCCGTCTGGCCTTGAGCAGTGATAACACAGGCTGACTAACTCAAGGCTCTCCGCTGACTAAAATGATATGAAGCGAACAAAAAGCGGTAATCACATGCTGATATCTATTTTAAAAAGGTATCAATCAAGTTGGTTGACAATTAAAAACTAGTCCACCGTTAGTAGTATGATTTCAAACACTACACTGACACGATAGGAGTTCAATGTAATAGCTCATCGCTGTGTGTGATTTTCGTCTCAGGTCTTGCGATTGTCAAGATCTACAATCCATTTCATGACCGATAAATCGCCCGCGTTTCGAAATGCCTCGTAAGTGTAACGTAACTATATCATTGTTAACTACAGCGCGTTTCACCTAATTTGAATACATTACCTGTTTATGTTCAGTTCGCCCTGATAATTTTGCGTTCCTACAAACGATAGACCTAAATCAGTCGATGAATAACTGAAAAAGAACTTATTTGTCACACTTTGTTATGTTGCTGTTTGTTCATATTTGACCCACGTTATGTCAGTAATGGAACAGACCACCTTGAAGTGTACACAGCTGTCTAAATTGTCTTTCACTGTTTTTTTTGTTGGTGTGCATCCTGCGCATATACTATGTCCTACCCCTACGACTGATCATATCAAGTGGAATGCATGCTTTCCACAACAGATGCATTATATCCACATTGGTGAAGTGAATCAACAGAATCGGACGTTGTAACGATAGGTAATCGAATACTTCATTTGAAATTTGGTTATTACTAAAGGCAATGTTTTCATCACAATGTGCTTAGCAAACTGTAAGAAAGTCGCTTTCAGATTCAGAAGTCGTCCGTTAGTTGTTGGGTTTGCACAGGATGGAGAACACTGTAGCGTTTCTGTCTCTCTGCTGATCGCGAGTCGGGCTGTTTATAATGTGTTGAGCGAACAAGTCGGGGACATGGTTGTTCCGACTTTCAATGGAATATCTTGACGTGGGTGTACGATCTGACCATATCCCATAAGGGATGCACCACAGAAAGCATGAGATATCAGTGATCGAAATTCGTCCAACGGGTGCGAGATGAGAGACAGGAATCCGCCACTGAAAATGTCAACCAAACGAAGAGAATCGGGCAATAGGGTGATTAAATGATAACCGCCCCGCTTTGTGGACTGTAATTCCGGTCAATAAACGCGAGCTCATGAGGGGCGCGATGAGACGCAAATTCCACGACAAAGTTATTGTTTTATTAATGGCGTTTTCACTAGAATAAATCTGGAGAAAACGTCCCCCTGTGTAAAGAACGAAGAGTGACTGAGAAGGTAAACAGTTGCTTGCAACAAGCCAGTCTCAGAGGCTAATTCACACTGTAGTACCATGCTGATACCGATTGTTCCACAACGGGAACTGGAGACTTAAACAGTTCGCGGGATTTTCAGCTGGATGAGCTTACCCGAAATCAGCTTCGTAACCAACCCGGGTTGGCGAACGACGCCAGCATAGCGCTTACACTCGTTGACACGTGGATTGGCCAACAGTGCCTACCGGTGATAACAACCGGCTGTTGATAAACCTCTAATCAGCAATGAGGTACCTCGTCCTTTGGAAGGCAACGCAGGACCGGGAACAAACATGCACCAAGTGAGTGCGAATGATTGGAGCAAAACTACGGTATTTTTCTAACGAAGTCTGCTAATACGACAGTATTTCTTCCAAACGATTGACAATAAAGGGTTGCACTGATGAATGAGACAAGTTTGTAAAGTAACCAGAGACCGATAGAAAAACAACATTTCTTCCAAAGTGACGGCTGTTGAAAACCAATTACTTTCCGAAACGAAAACGGAAGGTAGCACTGATGACACTAAGCAATCTAATATTCATTCAGTTTTTATGGGTTATTTTATGGACCAGAATGAAATTACTAACGGTCCCGAAGTCCCAGCTTTTTCATTGTTCTGTTCGGCTCAGCTTGTAGCTTGGTTTTTAGCGCGCAACGCTTAAACGACTTATTTTACCCAAATGTTCATTCTGACAAAAAGTCCGATGATGCCCCGGATGTGATTCGGACTGGTCGGTGACCTGTCATTTTGCTCGAGTTGATGACATTGACTAGCTGTCACATTCCATAGGTCATGAATTCGTCTAAACCAAGCCCTTTATAACTGAGACACTTCGTACTGTTTTCTAGTTGTACGACACCATCTGTGGACTCTGCTTTGATGGTATCTAGCCGTGTTGCGAAACCGCTAGGCAGCGTATCATATTTCTCCGTCTTGTGGTCTCGTTATGGAACACTGTCTTTCTAGTTTTACTATTTTCAAGCGTGTTCAAAGCAAGTTGGTGCGTCATTGGGCATTGCTGTGTGGGACACTGTTCAACACATGCAAAGGGGCTACAGAGCCAAACGACATAGACTGGCATACTCACGTGATAATCTACTGAAGTGTGCTATGAAGGTGACCAACAAACAGTAACGTCGGCTGACCTTCTCGCATGTGCCGGTAGGATTCGGTTTTGACTGTCTCATCCGAATTAGCTGCGACCGTTCCGCAGTGGATAGAGAGAAAAATTCTACCTACACCTTAGTTCATCCAGTTAAAAGTCAAGTGATGTCTCCTTCCTAGTTAATGAGAGGACGTTTGCCAGTGGGAAACGATGTGTGTATAGAGCTTTGTATACTAGGATTTACTGTCCTCTCAGATCTCCGTTATCTACTCTCAGTTAGCCTACTGTTACCGGTCTTTCTTAGTATAGACTCACATTGCCCATGATTCTCAATAGCTTGTCTTTGGACATAAATGCGTTAAGGTTGTATGCACATGTTTCATATGAAGACCCACAACTGTATTGTATACTGTGATAAAGGTTTGAGATTGAAGCCTTCTGTAGACTGTTTCCAAGATTTTCAGCGTGATTATTCTATACTGTTTTTCCCACGCGAAACAACTCATACACCTGATTCTGACCCTACGAACTAGCCGATTGCGGTAAGCATATGGCTAGATTTGAACGTGTCGACTGTTTATTTGTTCATTTACAAAGATGTGGGTGTAGTGAGTACAGTTTTGACGTCCCTAAAACCCTATGATGCCCGAGAAGTGAGAAGTATCCTTTGTGTTACTTTTCGAATATAAATTTACCACAAAACATTAACACTAAAGTTGGTGCATCAATGTGGGTACCACGGCTACTCTGGTTGCTGTACGGTAACTGTACGTCATTTCCATCGTTGTAGGCGACATCAAGAATAGGCTCCAACAATTCTCAAGTTTGCTTGAATTCTCAAAGTCGACAAGAATTCCAGTGACCATTTGTCTCCTTTGGCAACTGCCACTGTTGTCACCTTAGAGCCTTAGCTTTTGTTCGCTGAAATTTGCCTGTTTGTACGGCGAATAACCAATTAAATAATTTTTTTTGCATATTCACTGTTACTTACGAATCGCGTTAGCACAAGTCTCCAGAAGTCTCGGTCGAGGAATCATCGGACCACTACTGATGTTACTTCAGTAGCAAGTGAATCAATAGGGTCGGACGTTCTTGATATCAGTTTTTCCAAGATGGAAGAAGGGTCGCTTCTGAGAGTGAACTGATGCAATACGATGTCATTGTGTATCTTTTTGATACACTGAGTGGAACTTTCAATTGCTAACAAGGTGATGCTGTCACATTGCTAAGGCAACTCTGTCCGTTTCGAGCAGTCTTAGTAGTCTACATTTCTTGTGATCTTGATGTTTCGACCCACTGTGTCATGTACCGTAATATTTCAACGGTAACTGTCGCTGACGGAATTGTAGGGGAACAAAAAATAATTAGCTAACGCTATAAAGCCATGTGTAACAACTTGCAATAATTGGTCCCGATATATTCTACCACACTAGATCCAATGTATATTGAAAAAGTTTCCTTTTGAATGACAAGGAAATTCTAGCAAATCCGCTTTTTCTAGGGTGTTAAAAATGGATGTCGCCACAGTTAGATGAAGATGACAACAACCGCGTGAAAGCAGAAAACAAGGCACCCAAGAAATAAACGGTGCACTGGTTTAAACAACTGACAAATAGTCTGTGTACATTGTACTTCCCAGTCATAAAAATAGTGTGTAATGAGGAGGTAAAAGAGGGACAGACTATACGGAACTCTTTTGGGTAAACTGAAACTCTCGTTCATGTGCGCTTTAAACTCATGCATCACATGGTCAGAATGCAGTAATCCCAAGTGTTTTCCTACTCTGTCATACCCCTCGTACGGTGAGTTTCCATTACACCATCTCTTCAAATGTATCGTGCATTCCCATATGGATGGTCGTTTCTTCCCACTTGCATGCTAATCGCTTATAGGAAAACAATGAACGGGGTTGGGTCAAAAATACTACTGATGTGTGATTGTGGCTCAACCATCCGTCTGCAACGTTGGTTGATCAAAATAAGCCAAATGATTTTGCTGCAGAAGGCCGGACGCGTTGCTTAGTACTAACTTCATGTCAGTTCGATTGTTACCACGATTGATCAAAAACCCTGGTTGCGTCAAAATCACAAATGGGCCTAGTGCAGTGAACATGAGCGATAGTATTATACTACTCATACCGCGGCCATTCAGTCGTAGGACCAGGACATATATTTTGACATCGTACAAGCCGCAGGAAAAATGCAGGGAGGATCGTCAACGTGCAGCATCGCTCATAATGGTCCCTGCTACTTAATGGAACTGGGCACTGACGTCTGTGGCAGCCGAGACGGTCTGAGGCCGAATACCGCGTGCAAATCAGTGGTTATGTTTCTGGTCTTGTTTAAACGAGTAACCCGTGTGTTACTTTGTCGAATAAACAACCTTTGTGCTATCCGAGTTCTTGGATCACAACACTAGTAGCAACACCTCATGAGCTAGTGCTTTTGTACTCATTTTTGTTATCTGGTTGACCAAAAATGGCTGCACGCCTTTCCGGAAGTTGTATATCTATACGGAGCTTCACTACAATTACGATACATTCATGGACGATTCAATTAGTAGCTCTGTGTTACTGTCCGATGTGAACTTGGCTACTTGTGACGAAAACCTAATTGATTTACCTCTTATCCAAACCTCGATACAGTAGACAATCTAGCAGTGGACATACTCAACATCACGTTAAGGTACAAGAGCAGGATTGGACAAACGGTTTCAATGTTATATCTTTCGTTATTCGCCAAGTTCCGTATTGGACCAGTCAGATTATACCTTATGACATTGCATGTGTCATTTATATCATTCAGTGGCAGACTTCGATTTCTTTACCACTGACGTACATCCATAAATCTGTTATTGTCCCCTCAATAACAACTGTGTATTGCAGTCAATTCGAGGTCTTCTTATTACTCAAGCGGGAAGTTTGAGTTCAGACACAGACAGTCGAAGTGCCTAAGTGAGAATATTACATTACTGACAACACCGGCGAGATGCATTCATTTATCATATAAACACAGGGTGTCATACCCTTAACTCTCACGGGATAGGGGTCGAATTGCCACTCATTTTGCACAGAGAAATCCATGGACCTGAATAATAACCCAATCGAACAGTGACGAAGACACTGACAACACGTGAACGAGTGTCTGCACGTAATAGAGTACTTAAACAACGAATGCGATTTCTTCCTCGTCAACGCTGACTGCTTTTTGTAAGGAACAGGTTAGTTTTAGAATTTGAAGTAATATGAACAGCAGTTTTCGACTTAGAGATCAATATTGATGGTTCGTTATTCGGCAAGTTTCGGTCGAACGATGGTGGACGCTTACACATTCAACTAAATGGATTTCCTGGTGAGTTAGATTCCCCGTTCGCCACACTTTACAGGATACTTGCTTTGTTATTTTCATTTAACGGAAAGATCTAACATTACTTCAAATCACTATATTCGAGTAGTATTGAATCGTGCTCGGCCATGCGCAAAGCAGGAAGGATCATTGACAAAAAACATTGTGGAATCATGGGAGTTTGGCGAATATCATTGCGGATCAGACCGCTAAACAAAAAGACCAACACTAACCAACATCATACACCCAGTGGACCAACTCAGATGATTTGTCTTGTATCTGTGTAATGGGTTTTCAATACAGCACATCCTCCAATCAAGGAGTATGCCGTATTCATTGAAAACAACTTTGGGGGTAATATGCAATGTAATGTGTCTATTATTTTGATGTGCTTATAACTAACTACTTTTAGGTGCGTCTCTGTTTTTTTGCTACCTCCATTAAGTTTGGCTTATTCTTCACATAATTCATTCTTTGACTTTGCATCAATCATTTGCATGTCGTTTTCTGGTTTCTAACTGATACTACAGTGCAAACATGCCGATATTCTCAACCTAACTCTAGAAGTATGTACGAACGTGAAGACGAATTTTTACCATGAATCTAGATTCAGCCCACTCCAAATCGTTCTGCTTCCTATGCTGTGACTGATCAACTTGATGCTGAGCATGAGAGAGTGGACCAAAGTGAACTGTCCACAAACGAATTCCGCTCAGCATGAGTGACTCTAGTTTCACTGATAATAAGTACGACTTTGCATTCTGTTTCCTTTTCATTTTTTTAAAATTACGCTGTCATTTATGTCCTCTGACTAAACGTTTGTCCATTAAGTTGAATGATGACAAAGTTTGCTCCAGCATCTTGTGTGTTACATATTTCCGAACTTTATGTGAAAAGCTGGTGGTTATCAGCATCCAGTCTGGTCTTTATAGACGTGGTCGACCGTCTTTCAGTGTCAAATCTACTCCGGTCAGTCCTTAGCAAATCACACATACGAGACTTTTATTCTGTTGAATGTGTTGGCTCTCATGAATGACCCATTTACCATCAACTACCATCATTCATACAAAATATTTAACCGCATTGGGACATATGGTTTTATACAAATTTACTGTTGTTCGTATTCGATTGCAGCTTTAGTATTCGGATAACATCTTCAGTCCGCTCCTTTCCAAACAAACATCAGACACAATTTTCCCGCTTTTTAGAATTTGTAGGTAGTGAATATTTTTGGCACGACCCGATTGTGATCTCTCGCTCACCTTCTCATGGAGCAACTGTGTTAACCACTACAGCATTCAGTACGATCGAATTTTCACACGCAGTCGAGGAGTTTGCTAACTGTAGCATACGAACTGTTGACGAAGGGGGTCGTTCGCCAGACAACTTATAGATTAAAACGAGTCAGGAGTGACCAGCTCCAACAAACAAACAGAACACTGCAGTCTTCCTAAGTCTTTTGAAACTGCACAACGAGTTTGTTCCGGATATGCACACTGTCAGAGCGTCCTTGAGTGATACATTGCATAAGATTAACAAGTGGATTTGTTCTGGCTTGTGTAAAAGAGTCTTTGGTGATGTAAAAGTACCACTGACATCTGGTCATCTTCAGACAAGTTATGAATCAAATCAAACGACCATCATTGCCGTGAATGATCCTCAGCTGATAAGCAGGACCGTACTTTTGTATGCATTTCTAAACCACCATCGGTAAACCATATACCATGCATTCTACACGCTAAATGCGGCAGAAGGAAACTCTAGACAGACTGAAAATATGAACCTGGTAAAGACTGCAGTTGCAGTGAATGTGATTCATAAGAAGATGCATGGACGGAGAAATAGTTTGTACACGAATCGGCAGTTTTGTATGCACAACTGTCCGTCTAGTTCACATTGTTAAAAACCTTCAGAGATGGACAGTATTGTCTACAGGACATCGTTTTGAGCTTACTTACACTCACCCGAATTAGGCAAGCCGGTGTTCCCCTGGAACATATCCTTACCTTGGATGATTTAGCATACCACTAACCTTCTCGATGGCCACTTCATCTCCTTGTTACCATCCGTAAAACCCTCACCTTCAGTTCTTTGAAGGATTCCTTTTAGTTGTGTGATATTTTGGATAATATTTTGGTAAGTTCCATACAAAAGATGTACTCAGTTGACGTTGATTCACCATTCACAAATGTTCCATTACATGAAACAGTTGACTATTTAAATAATTTTATTCTTAGTCATAATATTTTTTCATCAATTCCTGTCGACTACCTTAAAGAATTAATTCTTGTGTATACGGAAAACAATCGGTTTGAGTTCGATGAATATGCTTATAAGCAGGTTGATGATGTAGAAACGGGCAGCCTGTTAGGCCCAACATTGGCTGATAGTTTTTTGGGATGGTTTAAAATGGACTATCCGGTTGTATTGATTGTTCATTGCTTCGTAAACAGTATGTCGATGGCGTTGTAATATTTACAGACCTTGATCATTTCATAACTCTTCTACATCCACTCATCGAAATCTTCCTGTCATCCATGAACAAAACATGAACAAAAATTAAATAACTCACTACCATTCTTAGACCTCCTCATTTCTAGATGCTTGGACGGCACACTTAACCTCTCTGTTTATCGAAAAGCCACATGGAGTGGGCATTACCTGCCATTCTCTTCATTTGCACCCGGGGCTTACAAACGTAGTTTGGTGGGGACTACTTTTCACCGAGCAAGGAAACAATGTACAGCCGACCGCCTAAAGTCTGAAGAGGAGTTCTTGAAGAGTGTTCTACTTGCGAAGGGATGTCCTATCAACTTTATTGAAATTCATCGCAAGGAACGAATGGCTATCTCCCAACCACAATCAGCATTGACGAGGAAGGTTTTTACCACAAAATTACCGATCTAAATCGAACGTATCTTGCAGCGGAATTACGTTTATTACTTTCCACCCACAGAATGAGTCTCCACTGCCTCGATCGTTTCTTCTCGGTAAACTCTGCCTCACATGTCATCGATCAGTTCACTAGTGGTTGTGGTCACTCATACATTGACAGAACGGACCGAAACTTACGACAGAGGAAGACGGGGCACATCCCTAAGTGACTGGTGCAAACAGTGGCTCAACATGGGTCGGCATACCAACACCCGAGCAGAAATCCGGCGTCTTCGATCGCGAGACACCTAATCGCAACAGGTCATGTGGTTGACCCCGTCACTTTGTTCATGATCCTATTGCGCAATCGCAATCTTAGATTGTTGGTGTTCCCAGAGGCATTGTTAATCAAGCATCACGCACCGGCCCTCTATTGGCAAAGGGTATTGACTTAATCGATTTCGTTACCGTTGCAGTGAACTCTGGTTGCACCGATGTGATGTTCGTTCATTTCATTGTTTTGTCGTCATGCGCCTTATTCATTTAACCGAATGTTTTATGCAATCGAATGACGAGAATAAACAGAATGCTTGCATGTCACAGTGTATGTCTTCTTATCATCTTGATGAATTGGGTAAAGAGGACTCAATGTTTCACATGCACTTTAATGGACAGTTGTGGGCACGCCGATTCTCTCCGGGGATTAACAGCAGAGAGGAATCAAAGTCGGGAGGACGAAGACTACATTCCTCTAATCAGTGTTGAAACAGTTGAGAAGAACATTCTTACAAAGGCGACGCAAAATGTGTGTGCCACAACTGAGGAGAATGTAGAGAAACTAGATCAGAGAGCGATGTACCATTTACATAACGGCTGGCCTTCGAATGGACGTTCAAATGCTGGGCTAATGGTCAAAATACTTATTGAACAGTGACGGTAGCATTATGAAACAAGTGAATAATTTGAAAGGATTTGAAAATGAAGTATAGTGCTGACAACGAAAATAATCTCGGCGCACTTACAGGGCTGGTTCAGCGAAGGGCACGGGGCATTAAAGCGTGCGATCATTGGCTGAATACACACTGGAATTCTGTAGGTGTCGACGTGTTGATCTACAAGGAAACACTGTATAATCTACGTGGTACAAGCCGTGTTCCCCGGTTCGCCAGCGACCAAGACATGTTAGGAACCTGAGCCGGCTTTGACACTGTTCGTAACTAAGTTAGTTAACGGAGTAATGGGCGTGGGAACGGAGTTGGTAACGACACTCACGCTGCTGACGGCGCTAACCCAATCAGGCGTCAAACGAATGTGCATGACTGATTTTATTAATCACGTTATCCTCCGAACTGTGGGACAAAAGGTTACAATCGTCGAAACACGCTGAGCTCAGGAAAGTAAGTAACATATCTGTAGAAGTGTAAATGTCACCAGGTTGATTCATGAACGTTTGAGGACAGTTACACCATACACATGTAACGATACGTTCATCTAGAATATTTGGACGACCGATGTGAGCCCGGTTGTTTTGAGTAATATTAGGAGAGACGCTTAGAATCGACAAGCAATGCAATTCTTTCCTTTCTAGGAAGAGAAGCGCCCAATATCCTACATCCTCAGATCATGCGGCCACTCTTTTTTTTTGATAAATACTGTAGTGTATTGTAGACATACAGAAATAACTTGAATGAAGGTATCTACACAAGGCCACGTGTAATGACCTTTTACAGGCTGGCAAATTAAAGAGCTGATTAGTAGCTACGAAGAATGTGCACTTATTGCCAGAGCTTCTTCCGAAGAGCTCAGCTGTGTTATTTGCGGGTGCCAGCGGGTATTCATGTTGACTCTTTCGGCGAATGATCCGCACTACTTATCAGATATCTGTACCAAATTTAGTACGAATGAATTCAAACAATTTTGGTGTCGTGGTTAACATGTTATTGACAAACGGATTGAGAATAACACAACGTTACGGACACCCGGGTTGGTTGAGACGTAGAGTATTACAACGTGCTCGTAACGTTCTGTTATTCTCAATCCATTCGTCAATAGCACTGCTTGTCGTTGTTGGTGCATATTAGAAATGGCCGAAAATATTGCGGTCACGTCACACTCCGGTATCCAATATTACATCACACTTGAACTATTGATATATAGTTTGGTAGTCCTGAAGCCGACTGTCCAAATACACGAGCTCATGTCACAAGAGTGGATTTCTGCACACCAAAAGCTCATTAGCAATCCAGCACCTGTGAAGGACCATTTATCATTGTCACTCCGACAGCCAAACAGAAAGTTTCGTAAACATTCAAACAACGACTATCATTAAACTGCAAGAAGCGGCTCACACAGCTGACATATTGGTCACATTCTTGTGCACGTGCCACTCAACAGCGAACACTTTGACACTGAATGATCTGGTATGAGAATGCTACTGGATGTAATAATACGACCTGAATAATCGAAAGTCCGCATCATGAGAATGAGAGAACAATCCACTCGGTGCCTTTAAGCATAGAATCGTGTACAAGTTTTGTTTATTAAGTTCGAAACTTCATCGAATGTAGTCTCCTTACATCATAACGAGTAGAACATGTACCACATGAACTGGAAGCTGAAAGCAGGTTGCAGATCGGATACATCGAGCTAATTAGACCTCATAGGGATCCTAACTGAAGGTGGGAGGCGAGTACATCAAACGAATCATGGAACTCAGTGTGGATTGGAGTTAAAGTTTAACGGAATTGTATTGTCCAACATAATTGTGTTCCTCGTTATGTACTTTAGCTGTTTCTCTAGTCCTCTATTTCTTGTACCAACACGTTTACCCACATTCAACCGTCAGCACTCACATTCCAGCTTCAATCCGAATCCTAATGAGTGTCGACCAACCTCATGTGCACACACACACACACATCGGTGCATCCAGTTCTCTCACCCCGGCCCCCACCACAGGTCCAACTGCATTGGCCGGCCCAGCCTACCTGTTTCAACTCGGGATAAGATGCCAATCCGTAGTTTGCTAACTATCGCTCACTCAGGCTCGTCTGTGCACTGTCAAGATTGGGAGTTTGGGAGTCTCTTGCCATTCCTCACATCACCACTGACCATCCGTTGATCCGCTTAATACCGTCGATCGATTTGTTGACTGGCCTTATCTCTGTTGTGTTCAATGTTTCACACTATTCTTGTTCAGCGTTTCTCGGTCCATTGTACTCTGTCCTGGTTTTGTCCTTGTTGATGCATTTGAGTTTCGATGTTATTTGTTGATCGAATGAGTGTTTAGAGTTGAGGTTGTTGTATTGAATATATTTCTCGTTTGTCACACAGTAGAGTGAGATTTTTGATTGTGATGTTGGTTGTTCATTGATATCCGGAATCCACAATTCGTAACTCATCGTTCATCGGATCTGAACAATGCATTAGCTATGACCACGATCAAAAATCGAAAGTCGAACGACTTAAGGGTATCACAAAACAGACATTATTTATACATTCTCGCACCAGCGGCTTCACGGCATTGTTGAACTGGAGGTGATAACTAGAACAGCGGAAGTCAGACACATACCCAGTCCATTGTACCCACAGAAATCAAGACGTGACATGTTCACGTTTGGGAGTACTGCTTGCAACACTGTACTGATGGCTGTGTCTCATCTGTTTCGTTGAATCGTCCGATCTCGACTAGAGGACGTCTGTGGGTCAGGCGCACAGGTGTGTCAAATACACGCTGTCGTTGACCTGCTTGCCGTACACTTGTCGGGTTGTAATAGCAGTTCCGAATGATCATATTCGTTGATGAAGCAAACCAGTCAGGTGTGCGATTTATGTTGTATAGGAAAACAGACTGTGAAGTTGTGTTTGTGATCAGAAAACCTTAGACCTGGTCTGGTCTGTTCATTCATGGGCTTTACTAGATAAACATGATTTTGGTACGGTGTAGAATGGGACGATTCGTAAGCAAATTTGTATGGTAAACGGTTATATTGTCTTTGGAACAATGTACTTCGTAACCGTATCCATCGAATAGTGTTTGAAGGTGAGACATCTAGTACCGCAATTAAACTGGACATGGTGCAAAACACCCCTTTGTCAACGAAACCAATGTGATCATAATGGCTGCCCACAAAAAGAGGGGTGATCAACCTCAGCACCGACAACTAATCATGTTCCAACAAAGAATGCACGTAATTTGACCATCAGTACGGTGCAGTTTTTCGCCAGAACAAATTCAGACCCCTATGAAAGTAAACATATTTATTTCACCTGATTATTTTGATCTGCACCCGATGTTTATTTTCCGTCAACTCGCCTCATAACACTGACCGCTACACTACAGCGATCACTCTGGTAGGTAGCGGTGTGAATCTTGTAGAAAATGCATTACCCTTTGCTACCTTTGTTATGTGGATTCCATGTACATTCCTCTCAGACTAGCTGTTAAGTGGATATTGTAGACTAGCTGAGGAAAATTGTTATAACTATAATTTACTTTCACGAAAAGTGTAGTTTTTATCATCCGATATTTGGTTACTGTTCCGATGACGTTAATCACAGATTTTATTATTCTCATCTGTAAATACATGACCCGAGTCGGCATGTATACGAATCCCGTATTTTTTTCTGATCGCAATTCTGATCAATATTAGAAGAGCATTAAGTGGGCAACTTTGGGGCTATTTTGAACAGCTACGCTCCGATTAACCGAAGTAGACCTCTATCAATACTTTATTTGATGATACTTATTCGTTTCTACTGCATTTTTACGATGTTTACTGTAATATGAAACAACCATTATGGGTAAACCCTGGTGTGCAAATCATTTTCAATATCTAATGCAGACATTTTGGTATTTGTCGATTGGTGCGCAACTGATTGGGATGGTACATCGTAGTGAGGAAATATAGTGTTTTTCGCCTTATCTAATTGGATTCATTAATGCATATCGGTTCTCACAGTTGGATTATCCGTCAGTTATTGATAGTGGTAAGTTATCAACCTGAACACATCATGTCCAGTAGTGATGTAGTTTGACAAATTGCCCCATAGATCATCTGACAGTGTTGAGCCTTTACGGCTATGGTAAACCTGAATTGTTGGATTTGTTGAAGTTGGTTTAGTATGTTTATCGTTCCATGTTTGGTAGGATGCTGAATGTCGAATTCATTGAAGCATGTTTGGGCTGCTTGTAGAAAATCGATCCCAAATTTACTTATATTTTGTCTTTTGCTGTGTACAGTGAACAATCACGATAAAGTTTTGACTCGGACTACACGCACAAAATGTTTGTTCTCTTCTTCCTTCTTATAACTATCACTGCGTATCCACTAAAACTTCCTCCAACTTCATGTATAACCCGCTGATTCACGGGTTTCACCGGTTTTGCAGATCCAGAAATGTCTCCAACTTGTTACTGACCCGATTCTGGATGGCACGGAACGAGGACTTTGGCCAGGGACAATCTTGAGTTATGGAGGTTCGTCAGAGCATAAGCACAGAGTTGTTAAGAGAATAGATGCAAAAAGGAAATGGTATGGTGCAAGGATCCAGTTGTCTACATCAGGCAATCGCAAACGCGCACAACATGCACTCTCCAACAGGACATGCAACAGGACATCCATACAGACACTCATCAGGCATAATGCACAAAACGGACATACCACAACATGCCAGCCATACTTATTTGTGTAGTTCATTCTATACTGGTTGTCCTATCTATCGGAAATTGTTTGGGAGAGCTGGTGGACTGAAAATATCCGAGGTTACCCTGAGATAGTCGTCCAATCTTAAATACGTCAAAGGTCGGGGCTGAGACCTCTTCTGGCAGGTTGTTCCAGAAGAGGACTAAATGCGCTTATTTTCAGTTGACTGGCAGCCATTTTCGAAGTCGTTTTTAGTTGCTCCATTTTGAACGCCCTTTCTGCTATATAATTTGAGTATCGGATTACTTCACATTCGAGGTGCGATAGGACTTTTGTTGTAACTTTGTCGACGGTACCGTACAAATTCGATTCATTTCAATCGCCTTTTTTGACGTTTTATCGTACTTGGAATATATTACCCTGACCATCCGAGTCAACGTTATTGGAAATGTTCATTACGCGCCACTGAGTGAGTTATTATTATTACATAGGTTTCATCAAGACGTCTTAAGACAGAATGCAGAAAAACAAGGAGTGCTGTTAACGAATGACGATAAAGGCTAATACTAGACTATACACACAATAATCGGTTAGGCCCAGACCGGACGTTGACTGGATGTTACGTCACACGGTTAGGGTAGAATTTTTGTGTGGTTAGACTGGATGTGATTGATCTGTGGTCTTGGGAGTTGCAAGGACTGAACAAATTTCTTTTGAGAGTACAGGTTAGGGTTGGGTAATCTAATAGCAATCGATTCGGCGGGTTGCCAGAATGCGCTGACGGACTGTTTTTGGTTGAGTGTTGACAACTCTGTAGACAACTCGAAATGCTTTACTGATGTCAATGCAATAGTTGGTGCCAGTTAGATGTGAAACGATAGCGTTAGTGATTGATTTACGACAACCGGTTCCAATCCAAGCTACGTGATATTCCTTGATCCTTTTTGACAAGCGCCTAGTCATACGACCAACATATTCTGAGGCACAACAGCAGTATGAAAATGAATACACGAGCATTGACTGATCGTGGACTAGTAGCTTGTCTTTCAACCTCAGTCCTAACATCGGTATTGTTATGAATCAACTTCTCAATGTTGTCACTGGAAAGGTACGTGTAAGTGACCGGTACATGCACCGGTTAAACTGATCTGCTACAGTATCCCCCTCAAACGGGAGTTTTATAAACACGGCTTTCCTTTCAGCCGTCATGCCGGATTTTGGCCTTCATATTTGAAGTGATTGGTTGTTCCGGATAACCGTTTTGCATCAACAGATTTTGAACTGTTTTCACTTTCTGCCCAACTGCATCATCTGAACAAATATTTCTTGCTATAGTTGTCGGGTATTTGGCTAGATTTCGTATCTGGTTAAGAAGCACAAAACTGTTGAAATTGGTGTATTGCCCTATCCATGTAGGTTTGCGATATAACGACATACTCAATGTACTGTCTCGACGTCTAGTTAATTTGACATCTAAGAATTGGAACTCGTCGTTAGATTCCTCTTCTGAGGTGAAACGCAGTGAAATGTGTGTTGCATTAAAAACCTGAAGGATGCTTGTTAACTCATCTTGTGACTGTATAACAACAAATATATCGTCTGCATATTGGCGGTACATATGAAGACTCTGAATAGTCGAGTGAAGTTGTGATTTTAATTTGCCCATGAATACGTCTGCCAGTAATGGACCTGAAGGGGATCCCAGTCAACGTTCGATCTGGGCCTAACCAATTAGTGTGCGTAGTCTAGTATTGGCGTTCATTGTCTTTCGTTAACAGTCATTTCCTGGTATTTTTTTGCGCCTTGTCTTATGATGTCTTGTTGAAACCTATGTAATTGTATGGACTTGAGAAAGAATTATCGAAAACACTAAGTTAGTTATCTTAAATCGCGAGAAGCTATTCAACAATGACAATGGTATGGTGGACACCAAGCTATTGTATTGTAGAAGGTTTGAACAGTGATGGATAAATGTTGTTTGGACAAGTCATCACGTCACGTGTTCTCTATCTTTTTGCTACCCAAGAAGTCGGGCACAGACTGTAGGTATTGATACTTCTGGACAAGCTCTTCTAACCCATCACACTACTGGTTCCAGTCGGTGCTCATTGGTACAACCACCGATGAAAAACACTGTGTCTCACTTTCTAATTTCGAGCTTACGTTATGTGAATTGATTAAGTGGCGAGCAGAAAACAAGCCCAGAGAATTGAGAATTATGCGAGAAAACCGGTTCGTTCAAATAATTCAGCCGTCATGGTCACTAGCTAGTCACCCAAGTGACCGAGGACAGCGTTAAACACTGTCCACTCACCGGGATAAGCATCTTGGTGACCACGATTACGCTTCCACATTCTGTTGATACATCCTTTCTACTGAAATAGCATCACAACAATGTACTAAAAGCGGGAATCAACATTCGCCAAATTGAGCAACTATTATACTTTGTAGGTATCCTAATATTGCAGAAAGATCACGATTTTTACTACATAAGGCCACCAAGTGTGGTCATTTTGCCCACCTTCACATAACTTGAATTAATACTCAAAAAATTTCAGTGTCGACCACTGAAATACAAGGAAATTAATTTCGATGATTAAAATGACCTCTTAAACACACGCCAACCTTGCGGACGGCATCACGAAAATTGGCTAGTATAAAAATACCCTCTGACCTCTGCAAAAAATGCCGAAACCTTAGAAATAAAACGCATTTTTTAAATTAAATTAATGATAGCCTCAGGTATAATCATATTCCGTGCACAGAAAATACACCAATCGAGGTAACTGAACGAGAAGAATAGCGCTAATTCAAGGGGCTGTACAGAACAGAATGGCACTCAGAAAGCTGGAGGCAAACCACATAGTAGATTTCTGCACTCATGGAAAGTAAAAAAAAAGCTTTTCTTTTCCCAGTTCGTAGCTTAACCCTTTGCTTCATTGACTGGGGTGAGAGAATTAATTTAGGTAGGCGGTGGAGCATTTAGTGGTGAACAGAGGTGTGTGCGCGCCAATGCTGCCTGTGCGCCCCACACCTGCACTAAGACTCAGGCTACGTACCCGAATATGGGTGCAATCAATATTAACAACGGCAGAGAGACACCATGTGACTCAGGGGAAGCGCATGCTATACTCTCATTTTACAAACGGTAGCATCATTCTTAAGTGCGTGCCCTTGGCCAATGAGGGCGCGACCAATTAGAACGCAGCGTTAGTGTGGGGCATACAGGCGGCCTTGGTGCGTATACAGCTAAGGGTTTCCGCACATCTGACCAGACAACAGCAGAAGAAGGCGTTTTCTGCCAGTCGATGTGTCCACAGCTGTTTTGTGATGCAAGCTATGATGGCCCGGAAGTTCTCACAGGCGGCAAAAATCCGTCCACCACATGAACACCGATAAGGTGTTGTCTCTTTTGTCTGATAATGGAGCGATGACCGTTGACTGCGTCATCTGAGTAGACAATTGTTCCGTGTAGATAAATTGCCTCTATGCGAACCGCATATGGCAATCTTTGTCAAATTTTACGTAGAGTTCCAGATGAGATGGTTCCTCTCTTCAGTAGTGGATCCGCCTGTAATGGGTCCGCAGAAAGTTATCCGTTATTATATGACAGCCTTTAAGTCATGGGCTATCCAGCAACCACAATACGAGATCATCAGGCAAAGAGGGACCACATCTACAAACGGCTGTACAAGATTTTAAGTATGCCATCATTCTAGTGACAAATTTCTTCATAGAGTCAACAGTCATTTAGAATCTGATGCTGAGTTTAGCGAGGGTGTTTGATTTTTGAGATTGAAACGACCTCTCAATGCATCAGTGGTTCGTCAATGATCGACCTAAAATCGGGATCATATATGCTGCGGCAGATTGAAGTACAAGCCTTAAAAGGTACTCTCAGGTAGGCAAAAAGGTCTACGGTTCCCTTATCAAATCCCGGACTTCATGATATTCTTGAAAATAATTGCCCCAAACATGGTACTTTGAAGGAATTCAACAAAACGTTTCTTCCCATTGTGCCCAGGGGTATAGGATAGCAGGTTTCCAACTCTCCAGCGCTTTCTTCACAAAAACTATTCGTTTGGGCCTTACAACTCCCCTGGCCTCGAGCGGTTCACAATCTCCCCCTACATACACAAGCGACTGACCTCGGTCACGGGATGTAAATCTGTTCTTTGTCCGAAACAATGAGTGGTAACATTTTCGTGTGTTGGCAAGTATATGATTACTGTTGATCACCCATATATCTTAGTTCCTTTCAAATATCCTTTATAATTGTACTTAGCTGCTTTGCATTCTCCATACAGTTTAGCTTCTACTTTGCAACTAAACACGCCGTACACATCTGATCGTGGTAGTTTGATGGTTCGATGGAGACAGGAACTCACAGGTAGAAACAGAAGTTGAACAGACTTAATATAGAATAGGAATGAACAACACTATTAGTTACATATGCACACCTCAGTTGACAAGTTCGGAGAGGTAGGGTGAGTCCATTATTCAGATCGGTGATAACGAACTGACAAAGCGAGATCCATGCGCGCCTGAACGTCAGAAAGGTATGCATGTGAGTCAACGATCATTGAACAATCTAACGAAAAAAGACTGATTCTGCTATTGGCTGCAGGGTCAAAAGTGAACAGGACATCGACCGCTCGATGAGACAAGTGAGATAGAACAGTATGGGGTTAGCCACTGATGCGACCAGCCGGTCAGTCGGGGTTAAGGGACACGGCTAACTAAGGGGGGTGAGTGAGCAGGTCAGTAGGAGGAACCAAGGTGAGTGCGAACGGAATCGTGTGTGGTGTGCAATTCACCGACACTGGGCCGGAATTCTGATATTCGCGTAAAACCGTACAATGTGACGACCACCAGTGCCATGTATGCATGTTATACCTGTTTGATAAACACATGAGCGATCATCATTCGGAGGAATAAGCATCCTGTAATCGACTAAAGATTGCACACACACACACACACCGGTGCATCCAGTCCTCTCACCCCGGCCCCCACCACATGTCCAACTGTATTGGCCGGCCCAGCCTACCTGTTTCAACTCGGGATAAGATGCCAATCCGTAGTTTGCTAACTGTCACTCACTCAGGCTCGTCTGTGCACTGTCAAGATTGGGAGTTTGGGAGCCTCTTGTCATTCCTCACATCACCACTGACCATCCGTTGATCCGCTTAATACCGTCGATCGATTTGTTGACTGGCCTTATCTCTGTTGTGTTCAATGTTTCACACTATTCTCGTTCAGCGTTTCTCGGTCCATTATACTCTGTCCTGGTTTTGTCCTTGTTGATGCATTTGAGTTTCGATGTTATTTGTTGATCGAATGAGTGTTTAGAGTTGAGGTTGTTGTATTGAATATATTTCTCGTTTGTCACACAGTAGAGTGAGATTTTTGAATGTGATGTTGATTGTTCATTGATATCCGGGATCCACAATTTGTAACTCATCTTTCATCGGATTGGACCGATTTTTATATTGTAAGTTGAAATGATGCTGCAACTATTTTACGACGAAAATCTTACATAGATTGGAGTTAATTAATCCGTTGATGGGAAGTGACTATGTAACACAAGGGCCACCATGCTCGTGGCATCGGTGAGTCTCATCATTTGAAACTATCGATTTATGGCTTAAATAATTTCAAAGTACCAAGCGAAGTAAGTTTCTCGTTTATAAACGTGAAGAATAACAGTGGGAGAGTCAGCGACTACTCATATTTGTGCATAACCTACACTTCGCGTCTCTTATCGTTAACAAGACAAGAAGAACATTTAGTACGAGTTTATTCATGGTACCGTTTAGCTTAGTTGAGGCATGATGTGGTAGAGAGTATAGCTGTAAGGTGAACGGTAAAAGAACGTGGACTTGAAAAGGCATCTGATTCATCGACTTTTAAATTCGGCGCAAAGCCGCAGAAAAGCTGCACTCGAAGCTCAGTCGACCGTTAAGGACCTATGAACATGCACGAACATGTAGTGCCTTTTGACTTGGTCAACTTGTATTCGAGGTAGCAGTTATTGTGCCGTTCCGTACTGATGGTATTGCCAGTGAACTACAGCATTCCTCTCTAATATAGTCTTCTTTGACAGTCTGTCATCTCGACTAGTCGGGGTATTCTGTACACCGTAGAGAGTAGAGATAGGCCGTCAAGCACGTGAGACAATCTCGGGCAAGTGGCATACATAAGGTGACAGTTGCAGTGCCGGTGGTTGTAGCTAGGTCGAATTAAGCCGAAGTTCAGTGTTTTCATATTTGTATTCCTCGAAAGAATTATATTGTCCGTGGATCATGATGATGATGATGATGATGATGATTGTTCGTGGTCGGGATATTGCAAATAACTGCCTATCAAATGACCAATATATGGGTCAATTGTGAAATCACTGGTTACTGCTCCCACCCATTCTCCATTTAAATGTCTGATGCCAGGCATGATGCTGCAGAGTTCTTTTCTGTGCCTCAGTGTGTCGCACCGGTAAAGTGGACAGGAAGATAACAAGATTTTGGTACGTTTAATAGAGGCTCAAAACAGACAGGATGCACATACCGTTGTTGTGAGCCAAGATAACGGTCCAGAAAGTCTCGGTTGCCGCAGACGCCAATGCTCAGTTTCTTTAAGTAGCAGGGACCATTTCGGGCAATGCTGCACTCCGAGGTTTTTTCGTGCATTTTGCCTATGGCCACTTTGACTTCAAAATATATGTTCTGGTCCTACTACTGAATAGCAGTGGTCTGAGTCGCATATTACGATCACTCATCCTCACTACACTCTTCCCCCCACAAACATTGTTCCCGTTGCAGCAAAA
>LUCH01005125.1:4040-18837 GCA_013368495.1 Paragonimus heterotremus | reverse complement strand
TTTTGCTGCAACGGGAACAATGTTTGTGGGGGGAAGAGTGTAGTGAGGATGAGTGATCGTAATATGCGACTCAGACCACTGCTATTCAGTAGTAGGACCAGAACATATATTTTGAAGTCAAAGTGGCCATAGGCAAAATGCACGAAAAAACCTCGGAGTGCAGCATTGCCCGAAATGGTCCCTGCTACTTAAAGGAACTGAGCATTGGCGTCTGCGGCAACCCAGACTGTCTGGGGCCAAGGTTCGCATATATATTTGTGGTCTTTTTTGCGGTCTTTTTCAAATTCTTATCGCATATATTTGTTTGTTGAACAATTACCTTGTGTCATTTTCTTTCTCGGATGACAACACTACTTCTGTGTAGCCGCCATGTGATTAGTATATTGCGGTCGCTATTCCTCGCTACAACATGTAGTTGTTCAACGTTATTCATAGACGAGAAAACCAAAAAATCACGTCGTATATCTCCTATCTGCGAGACTTGACACATCACTTCTCCACCACTTGATGGGATCTTGCAATCTTGAATTTCCAAAAGTCTCTCCGAAGTTCGCTTGTATCGATATCGTTCCTTCGTACTATTTATAAGGTTGAACTTACCAGCAAAGTGGGAACATATTTTCGTTTGGCGTTTCAGATATGCTAATTCAGTTGTAAGACCTGGTATACGAGAATGTCGCTTGCCGATACCTCATTAACCAATACAAGAAGAGAAAACGTTTTGAAGGGTGGTCATGTGACCATTACAGGGTTTTAGGAATTTGACAGAATGATATAAACAATTTTAAGACGTCTCTATGCATTCAATACTACAAGTTATAAAGTTGTGTCAGAGATTAAAATCTAACAGTAAAATATGGGAATTAACACACAACGAGGAATAAATTCGGATCCAGACAGTACAGGAAGAAAGGAAGTGAGGATCATTTCATGAACGGTATGATGCACGGAAAATGTGATAATGTGTATTTGACGTTGTCCTGTCGCCCAACGGGCTGCGTATAGCAGAGTAGTTTTTTCGGCTTGGTGCGTCACCTTGAGTTGGATGACAAAGTCTGCCTATTTGCTGTGGCGTCTGTCATTACCAGGAGCCATGATAACCAGAGAACAACGTAATGTGCGGGCGGCATCAGCACAAACGTTGTTGATACGGCGGGAATAGTTGAGGATGTCAAACGGTGATTATTAGACGCTGTGTCCGGCACTGTAAGACTAAACATAGTTGCTTTTATGGTTCCCATCATATTTTGAAATGTGGTATAAGAGGTTATCAATGTCGAATCACCCTGACAAGTTTTATACAGCCCTTCAAATGGGCAATTAGCCTTGCCGTGGATAACGCAAAGTCGACAGTTTACCGAACGATCATTTGTGGACGAATACACTACGGGCGTGCTAGTAATCTTAGCACGATATTTCTGTTGTACAAAGCGAAGTTCCTTTTGCGAGTAGTATATTACTATTCAAAAGGTAGAAACTTAAGCGCAGGTCCCAACGTCGGGAGACTAGGAATTGGAAGCAATGAATGAAAACGTGCATATGCAATAGCCGGGACGTGTTGCCAAAGAGACTGGAGAAACAGTGCTGCCGAAGAGTGTGGAGATACGTCAGTAGTACAAAAATAATATTTCTGTTCGCGGTTGTGTGTTCTCACTTTGTGGAATTAAGGACGACTGGTGGAGGAAGCAAGGTGAGTGGATGCAGGGCTATGCCGATTCCAGACAACATAGAGGGTTCTACGATTCGCCAAAAGCGATTTTCGGTCCATCCGTCCAGTCTACCAAAACAGTGATTTAGGTAAACACCGGCTGTTCGTGCACCCAGGCGGAGAACATCACAAGGGTCTGGCGCAAACACTTCAGTAGCCTACTAAACCGTCTTGCTACTATTGATTGGGTGATCGTGAACGGCCTCCGCAACAGGACAATAAATCTTCACTTGCTCTCGCTCCGGATTTGTTCGAGTTACAAAGAGCGATCAAAAAACTGCACAGTGGAAAAGCTGTAAACGAGGTTCGAATGCCAGGTGAAATCCTGAAGAATGGCAGACCGACACTGAAACGCGCTTTGCTCCAACTGGTTCAATTTGTCTAGGAGTAGGAAGAAATTTCGCGAGATTTCATAGAGGTCCTCATGGTACCTTTGTTTAAAGGTAAGGATAGCAAACAGTACCCGGACAACCATCGAGGCATGGGTCTACCGGGCTGCGTAGGCGACGTGCTTGCAAGAATCCTCCTGAACCGGCTGAATGCAAACGTTATGAAGGACAATGTTCCTGAGGAGCAGTGTGGATTCCGGGAGAGTCGCGCTAAGAAGAACTGATGTTCGCTACTCGACAGACTCAGGAAGAATGTCGAAAACGAAACCATCCCCTGCATGCCTTCTCCGTAGACTTCACCAGGGCGTTCGATTCTGTGAACCGCGAAGCGTTGTGGAGGGTGCTCAGTAAGTTTGGATGTACAGGTAAGTTTGTCAATTTGATTAGAATGGTGCATGTGGGCATGAAGGCGAAGGTACAATCGTGTGGATCGGCTTGTGGTGAATTTGATATCGTCACTGGCGTGAAACTAAGTTGTGTTTTAATAGCAATCCTATTTTATTTACATTTGATTACCATGTTGAGAGTAGACCTTCAGGACTCGGCGAAGAACGCCGTTGAGGTTGACTACCAGACGGATGGGCGTCTAGTGAATGGCTGACTTTTCGGCGCCCCAACCCGGTTACATACCTCAACGATGTGTATGCTTCTGTTCGCAAATGACGGTGTTTCGTTCACATACAGTTAGGACGAACTACGGAGACTGACCACGGATCCCGTGACCGCGGCATCCAAGTTGGGATTGGACATCAACACAAGTAAGACATTTTCTTTTTTCAATCCTTCCCCGGGGGAGGTGCTGTCTGTACACCTTCACCCCAAATTCGCACCACTGGAAATGTTGTCGACGTCTGTGCGGATTTCTGCTACTTGAGTAGTAATTTGTTCACCGATCTGTCCGTGGACCGCGAGTTGAGAGTTAGCAATACAAAGTCTAGTGCCGCTTTCGGACGTTTTCAAATATGTGTCTGGAAGAACCACAACCTAAAGATAGCCAATAAGCTCTGTGTCCACCGTTCAACAGTGCTAACTATACTGTTATACAACAGTGAGACTTGATCATTGTATCAGAGTAGCATGCGATATCTGGACCATCCCCACTTGTAGTTTCTTGGACGTATCTTGGGTATTCGGTGGTCAAACATGGTTCCAAACACTGAAGTACTGCGGCGAGCTGACATGGGCGGAATAGGAGCTATGCTGGTGTTGAATCAGCTTCGTTGGCTAGGTCACGTCCGTCGGATGGACGATGACCGTATCCCGAAGCAGGTGCTGTATGGACAACTGAGATCAGGTAAACGAAATCCTGATGGTTAAAAGTGAAGATACCAGAATGTTGTGCTGGAAGACATGGCGTCGAACCGGACAGTTTGGAAAAATATGATCCTGATTGGCGTCCGCAAGTTAAATGAGCAGCATTTACGCGACCGTGAACGTCAGCGCGTGGTACACAAAAGAACCATCGGTACCATATTTCGTGGTGACATGACTATATGGCTTTGCGATGTGTGCGGCTGCGAATGCGTTGGCTATTTGAGATTAGTAGGTCACCAACTTATTCATAGTACGCGATTATTCATAGTACACCGTCGGCCAATAGACAACGATAAAGCAGGTGCTGTAAGTTATATCCATTTTTTCTTGTTCACATCAGCCAACGACTACCGTCATTTGTCAACCCTCCCGTTCCTGTTTTCAGAAACCTGGGTGTCTGTGGTCTTCTAATTTTCCTTTTATTTAGAGTTGTTGGTGTACTGTGTGGCGAATGTTTTAACTGTTTCCCTCCACCCTAACCTTGCATTTTGATTTTACTACATGTCCTTTCTAGAGTGCACTAACATGTGCTGCTATAATGAAATGCTCCTTATATTACATTTTACATATCATTCTTTTCAGTTTAAATCTCGTAGTTGCAGTCCCTCTTTGTGTTTATTTTCCGAGAGATAGGGATTTCAATTTCAAGCTAGCCTATGAATTGGCTAACCAGCATTAACCGACTGGACACAAAGATCTCACTCACCCACTTACCGGTCTTATTCCTTCGGATTTACACTGGACATGTGGTGCGTTAGTGGAGCCGCAAGCGGTTCAGCGCAAGCCACTTGAGGGTGACGGTTTGGAGCGCAGGCGTCCTTTGGTTTCGGTCACTGTGACAGGCTAATCCGTTTCAGATGCTGCCAACCGTATTCTCACATACAGTGAAATGAATGTCCGGAAATCAGCTTTCCAGGCCAAGCTTCTTTCACGGTTACAGCAACTGGCACGGTGACAAACGCAAGGATGAAGACCACTTGATCGCAACCACTCGAAGTCAGGGACGTTTGGACTTTCCTAGTGGAATTCGAGGATGGGACCGAGGTGGTCGGAGTCAAGACTGATCGTGATAAACTGGTCATCCTGTGGGCGTTGGCGAAAATCAGGTCGAAATCAGTTTTGGACACAGCCATGGGAGACCTTGTGAAGAGGAAGTGGGCAGCTATGAATGAGGCGCTTGTGACTGTGTTGGACAGCCCAGCCAACTGCTGAGAGCCACATAACGGCTCAAAGAGAAAGCGGAACCTCCCACCTTCACAACTACTCTGTAAGAACTGTTGGACGAGATACCACCCAAACTGAATCAAGAGTCCAGACTACAGCTTCTAGTGGACCATTTTACTGAAAACCTGTCGATCTAAGTTCAAAACATCCTCTGTGTTACCCACGTCACCCGACGGATGAGTCCCGATAGGTTCGCGAAGTTGACGAGGGAGTAGGGAGCCATGTTCGCGACATGGGGTAATGTAAACAACAATAGGGATAAAACTAGTGGAAGAAATGCATTAGGCAATAGGAAAGCTGACAGCAGATGTGTCTTTGATGAGGACTACATCGCAGAGGAACGGTAAACTAAACAGTTACTTCGGCTGCTGTAGAAATGAACATTGACGGAGGAAGTCTCCAACCTAGTGGTTTAAAGGGTCTACAAATAGTGCTACGCAACTGATCCTTTTGTTGTGCGGGTCAACTAGTGATGGGCGTTATTGAGAAGGAGTTGGCTGACAGGAAGGTAGAATAATGCTTCCTCAGTACGGCGTGCAATCAGTGAAACGACTGAACAGTGTGGAAGCATATGGAGACGATGTTTTGTTACATAGTAGCGTAAAACTGAATTCCACACTTCTAAACGCTGCTTTTAAACGAATTTAGGGGTCTGGACCTTAGATCATTGCTGATGCGTCACAGCTCGGACGAGTATCGGTGGTGTTGCTGGGACATAAGATTGGTCAAGTTGCATTCAGACAATTGCCAGAGGAGATAATGGCAAATAGGGAGGCTATAGTTCTGAGTTCCAAGTACACTCTGAAACAGGTTCTGGAACGAAGTGGGTATTTGTTAGGAGGCTCTTCTCCTAACGAAGCAGCAAGGTGAATCACGTCATATTGACTGATCGATCCGGCTTCGAGTTGATTGTTTTAACTCACTCAGTCCATTAAGCTCAATTAGATTGCAGCTGCGCGATCGAACGCCTGTACATTATGTGAACTGTTCTCACGAGTGCACTTTCTAATGCCCCTCTGTAAAGTGATTCGTTCTCCGTGTGGACTGATTAGCTTTCAAGTAACTATAAACAAACTCGAAGTGACGGGACGCGAACTTGTGTTGCACATTCAGATAAGTGTGTACAACTGTAAGCTGCAAGACCTTAAAGTTAACCCTCACAAAGTGTACCGAAAATTCCAGCATAACTTACACCGAAGAGAACTCTGTTAGCTCAACACACACACACACACATTTGAGGATCAAACACCACTTTCAACCACAGAACGATTCCTGTGGTGGAAGTACAGCCTTTCTGCTCTGACAACCGTATGTGAATGTAAAATCTACAGGACATTTCTCCTCTTTTATTCACTTTTCTGCAACCGAAATGCGGATATGGGCTGTTGCTACTTCTCACTCGTTTCGGCCTCACACCACAGAGAGCGGTGAGGTCGTACCGGCCGATCGATGACCCGATGGCCAGGGCAGACAGACAAAAACACGCGTACGCGCGTGCGAACACTGCTGTTTGTCCGCCCTCATCCGGAAGTCGACTGTCGCGCCTGACGCACGTTGCGCGGACCAAACGTCCGACTTAGTCGGGCAACACACCTATTAGAATTTCCCAAGTGGCCTAAACATCCCGTGTAATTTAATGAGTGAAACGGCTGGAAATCCAAGGTGGCTATTTTGATCTGCGATGTTGTTGTGCAAAGCCGATCTTGTATAAACCATTTGTCACTAAAAAACCTGTTAATGAGCTCTCTTCTGGATCTATTTTTTAAAGAAAATATCATTAATGTGCCCCATGATACCACTAGCAGAAAACACCGAAAATGTGCCAACTTTTCACAAATTCACCACACACTGGTACGAAAAGCCACAGTGTAAACCAAACAACGTGAATAAAAAATCCGAAATGAGATAAATCGTTTAACTTTATATGCACACTAAATACACAACGATAATCACACTTTCGTTTCACGTGAATAACATGTTCCCAAAATCAGTTTGATTGTAAATGGACAACGCGTTCAGACTAACGATGTCTGGCAAGTTTCCTCACGTCACAATCGGCAGCAGCCTCAACGAACGATTTGAATTATGTCTTCTAACCATGTTGTCTAAGATGTACACTCCATATTCATTCTGGTTATCAGACCGTAAAAAGTAGGATGTCCTCTCTCCTATTACCTGGACACGTGAACTCTTACGTATTTCAGAAAGCAGTGACGCAGAATTTTTCCTCTATGCCTGATATCTCACTATCAGTTGACCATTGGACCTACTCTAGCAGAACAGGGAATCGAATAAGTCAAACTGTTCGATTTTGTCTGGTTTACAGTATTTTTCGAGAACAGTCTCTCGTGACGTGTAATTCACTGATGGATGAAATTCGCAAGGGTGAATGAAAGCACACGAATGGGAATACTGAAAGAAAATGAACCAAAATCCAACTGGCCCATGGGAATATATTGTAAGCGTAATTTATAAAACAGGCCAAACGAATCACCTTAATATGCAGTTATTAACCATTGTGAGGAGTGATGACTGTTTTACAACATTCTGAGTCCCCATTCCCATTCATTTTTACAGCACAATGCAACTTGAATAAAATGACAAGAGGGTGATATTGCACACTTCACGTCCGAACAACTTCCGCTTCATCTATAGCGAAACAAAAAAGTATGAATTTTCCAAGGATCCCTCGTTAATCAATATGCAATTGCATGCATGCATTACATACACGCATATCTGTTAGGAGGTCTCTCTCTTGACGAAATAAGCAAGATGAATCACGAAATATCGATCGATCGGGTTTACATGGTATCAACGTCTACGAGAATGTGTAGACCCAGGGGTGGAACTGTAAATCGGTTGCTTGGAGTGAAAGTGCTGTATGTCACTTCAGGTTGTCTGGTGCAGCTTGTGTCAGGTGGATGGACATATATTATTCCTGATGAGCAGTCGAGGATTTGGTTAATTTCAAGTTGAACATCACCCACAATGGATCGCAGTTGTCGCATCTCCATAGATTATCCAGTCGGCCCCTTTCGAAAATAAGCACTAGACTCGAGTTTCACTCTCATTAGAGCTCGTCAGTAGTGTATATCATCGCCACTGCAGCCGGGACTTGAACGGCGGACATGCTGTTCATGAGGCAACCGTGTTTACCACTACGCCATTGACCTCACATTAGGCACGACCGAATTATCATATGTGAACACTCAACCACTTTCGCTTGTGAGTAATGATCAGGTTGCCCGATCGTCTCGAACTGGAGACACAGTTACTGTCTGTTAACTCCACTCGATAACCCCTCGATTAGGACTTTTTAGACGGATCGAAATCTCCGATCCCATTAAACCTGCTAGGCGATATTTTAGATTACTAATGAGTAGTCGGGGATTTGGTTAATTTCAAATTGAATATCACCCTAGCAGGTTTAATGAGATCGGAGATTTCGACCCGTCTAAGAAGTCCTAACCGCGGGGTTATCAGTTGGAGTTAACAGACAGTAACTGTGTCTCCAGTTCGAGACGATCATTACTCACAAGCGAAAGTGGTTGAGTGTTCACATATGATAATTCGGTCGTGCCTAATGTGAGGTCAATGGCGCAGTGGTAAACACGGTTGCCCCATGAACAGCATGTCCGCCGTTCAAGTCCCGGCTGCAGTGGCGATGATATACACTACTGACGAGCTCTAATGAGAGTGAAACTCGAGTCTAGTGCTTATTTTCGAAAGGGGCCGACTGGATAATCTATGGAGATGCGACAACTGCGATCCATTGTGGGTGATGTTCAACTTGAAGTATATTATTCCACTTAACCAGTCAGGTTGTATAACTAGTGAGTAGTCTGGTCGACTGAACGATTTAGAAGACGTCCAACTTGTCTGTGACTATAGCCCTGACTTCACACACTTGCCGCTGTACTAAATCAGATTGAGGCCGTGCGATCGAACACATATACACACCAACTCTGTCTGAAAAGTTTTCTCTCGTATACTTAATGACGCCTCTGTAGAGTGATTCGTTTTAACGCCACGACGGCCATATATGACCGTCCCGTCTGATTCGCCATGTGCTTTGACTGCCAACTATGGTAACTGTCTGTCATGTGTACTAGGAATCTCTGTGGTCTAGTTTTTGACTTGTTTCAAATAAATGGTGATCTTCTGCTTCTAAGGTTGGACCGAGCAATTGGGCGCATAATCAAAGAGGCCATCTAGTAATATACTTCCTTGTTTACTGGAAGTGTCGAAACAAACTCGCTGTTATTCCACTCGAGTGTGCAATGCATTTCACATGATGGAGTGTATACCTTTCTGGACATCTTATTCAACTGTTTGCCTGGTTAATGTTGTTTGGGTTGTTGGCAGAAACGTTTGGTGGAAGCGAACGAGACTGCTCTTTCGGAAAGCAATCCGGTTATTCGAAGGTTACATCTGGTGGGTTTTCTGTGTTATTTTCTGTCCCGTCTGTTTAAGCATTTGTTATCGCCATTGGTCCCAGAGTAGGCTGGAGTCAATTGCCTTTCTCTTTTCTAACTAATTTGGAAATATATATACTATTGTTTTCCTGACTGTGGTTTTCTGCGTAGTTTCCGGTAAGGTCGCGTACAACAGATAACGACGAGAAAACTTTAGAAAGACAGATGAAAACAAATGAAACAGCAGAGAAAGCCTAAAGCCAGAGTTCACAATCGTTGTCAATGTCATGGTAGCGATAACCTTGCAAACAGTTGTTGATGAACGCACAACATAAGTTTGAACTTTCGCACAGGTGCGATGCAATAGCTGCCTGTTTGAAGTTCAGTTAACGTCACCTCATTAGGTACAGGTTTATTGCAACTATGCGTGGCTGTGGCGCCTTGTTTGCCTGACAATGTTTGACTCACTTTGGCATATGTTCCATAACCTTGGTTCGCCACTGGTGTTCATTTCTACCTATGTAGAGGATGCCCCACATCCACACCGATATTTATAAATACCACTGGATTTAACTGACTCAGATACCGCTGCAGTGTGGGACCTTGGGCAGAAGGGTATGGCTACTGAGCCACGCTGAGGTGTCAAACATGACATATCAGAAAAGTAATTGGCCTGGATGTGTACACCGCAAATTTTATAGATAGCTTAGCGAACATAAGTGGAATGAAACTGAGGTATGGTGGTAAGTTTAAAGTGACAGATATGGACAATTAACAGGTGATCGGCCAGTTTCGGACGGACTCACTCAAGACGCCACGAATCTACAACTGTTTAACTCACGGTAGCGCCTTTCTGGAACTATATTGTACTCGAGATAGGGACATTAGCAATTCCAGTACACTCCAGCTCTTGTTCAGCAATACTGTCAGAGAGAGATGTAACGACAACCGTTTACATACCCCTCGAGAGATCATGTCTGCCCCTCTCAGTGTCAAGGTTATTATCGTAACTACGACTGCGGTTTTGTATCCGCATCGTATTGACTTAATACCTGTCTGAGAGTTAGTGCTGGCTCACTCTACTGCCACACTTATAGCAACACCAAAGTTTCTCGCGCTGTTTGTGACTAGGTCACACTGACGGTTGATTGAACGAGCGCAACTGGTTTACCGCACTGTTTCTCGTTTAGGCCTACGTGCTGGTTGTTGCTGTCATCATACATCAGAGTAGGGCATGAGAGTTACCACACACTATTGTAAGATGTGCAGAAGCTTTTTCTGTTCACCCTGCGTGGGCAGTACTAATGTTGTGAGCCAAGAACGCGGACGGCACAAAAGTTATCTATTCAGGGAAGCGACAGGTGGGTTATGCTTCCCAACAGGACAACAAACAAAAACGCTCATCTACATATGGTGCTGGGCCCAGACGGTCACGGTTGCCACAGACGTCAATGATCAGTTCCTTTACGTACCAAAAACCGTTTCATACGATGCTGCACTCCGATGTATCTTCCTGTATATTTCCTACGGCTACTTCAGTGTCAAAATCTATGCTATGGCCCCCACTACTGAATAGCAGTGGTATGTGTAGTATAGCACGACCGCTCCTCTTCACTACACTAGTGCAAGAAAAAATACCTGTCCAAGGTGAATCCTTGTTGACAGGCCCTTTTTGATGCGATCGTGCTTCACACAACGTCCACCTGGTGTTGTGATCCAAGAACGCGGATGGCACAAGGGTTATTTATTAGACAGAGCAATACACGGGTTAAGCATGTAAATCAAACCTGACACAAAAACACTCATTTGCACGCAGTATTCAGCCTCAGACAGTCTCGGCTACCACAGATGTCAGTGCTCAGTTCCATTGAGTAGCAAGGACTGTTATGGGTAATGCTGCACCTTGATGATCCTTCTTGCAGTCTTCTTGTGGCTTGTAGGTTGTCAAGAAATATGCCTGCTACTGAATAGCCGCGGTATCAGTAGTATATTACGATCGCTGAACTCTACTACACTAGTAGCCCTACCAGAGAGGTGGGTTTACAGCTGTTTCCGTGACTTAGGTAGCAAGGCACAGAGGTACGGATCTGGGCAATGCAACTATGCCTTGACGTCATCCGTGCCAGATCCGCTACAGATACATGTCAGATAGCATTCTTGTGTTCCCGATACCAGACACCAGTTATCCAACCGCATCAGCAAATAAGGTGTGTAGTGAAACTCTTAACCGTGATAGCTTGAGTACCATGAGTGCCAATCACGATCCAGCCTGATTCGTACTTTTGACCGTTTCATTTAAGTCTTGTTTTGTTGTTTTCATGCCAGTCACACGTTTACGACTGACGAGAGTGTGCGAAATGAATTCATATCGTAATTTATGTTTTCTGACTATTCTATTCAAATGGTTAAAAGGGAATCAATGTTTCGAATAACGACATCCCAGTGATAGTGAGAAATCTAAGTCGAATGATTTGGATCGTTATTGTTGGGATTGGTGTACAGGCTTAATGCGGTGGCGCTCGCCTGGAGCGTGTCCTTTCCTGTCCTGTTCAGTTGTGTTCTCTCTGTAACCTGATCCAAGTCTAACCACGTCGTGCGTGCCTGTGTATGAACCGCACTGAATCACATTCAGTTAGGGCGTTTCAACTGGCTGAGTGTGCGGATGGTGACCGAGTGCGTGCGTGTGTTCGGATGTGGAAGAAGGTTCCCGAGCCGATGGATGTGTGAGCGTGCATGTACAGGGTGGGCAGTGAGCGTCACTTATACTTAGGCTCGTCACGTGATGCGTCACATGAGAGGGCGAGACGACGGCGACATAGCTTCCCACCAGCTGTGAGGTTATAGTGAAACAGCGACCACAAGTCGATCCGGAAAACGCACTGATCGACCGAATTTAGTCTTGTGGGAACTTGTTTCAGGTAACGTGTGCGAGTCAGTTGGAGTAGGTTCCTCCAGTAGTCACATTGGAATGAGACGATCGATCGATATGTTGTTGCGAGATGCACCGACTTCCAACGTGTAATGTTTGTCCGAGCGATTCAGAACACGATACGAACCTTTGTAGATTGGTTGTAGAGAATGGTGGAGCTTATCACAGGGGACAAATACGTACAGTCACTCAGTTTGTTAGGATAAGTGGTAGGTTCGCTTTATAATCGTGGCGGTTGATAAACTAACTTGGACGTAGAATACTGCAAGTGACTTATGTAGTTTGTCGGATCAGGAGAGGTTGCATTGTCCGAATTGGTTAGTAGCTGACCAGGTAAACGCAAGCTGGTGCCATAGGTAAGTTGTGTTAAGGGGCATTGACTGTCAGCACAGAGTTGCGAAAACCACGCAAGCACAAGCGGTAGTTGATCAAATCAAATGGTTGAATCTAGCTTGGTAGTCAGAGCATCCTTAGATGTCCGGTGAAACTTTTCGACTATCCTGTCGAATTCCAAGGAGACGTGTGAGTTGTCCAAATAAGGGAGACCCGGACTGGGAGCCGCGGTCCGTGATTACAGTGGATGGTATGCCAAAGCGTGAAATCCATCCGACTACGAATGCTGTTGCAAGGGTTTGAGTAGTGATGTCATAGATGGAAAAAACTTCAGGCCACCGAGTAAATCTGTTGATACACGTAAGGAGATATCGGAAACCATTCGATGGTGGTGGTCGCGTGAGAGGGCGAGACGACGGATACAAGTGTATTCGGAGGATGTTATCTGAAACCTATCATCTCGATCCGAAAGTGTGCTCGGGTGTCTAACTGGATACATAAAAGTCTGTTGATGGATGAGATTTGTAATTCAGGCTTCCGAGACAAACCATTGCAGACCACAAGTTATATTTCAACTTTCGTCAGTCTAAATTGCAACTAATCGGGACTGTTCGGATTACTCTGATATTATTGGTTCAGCAATTGTCAATCACGAGAGCTCTGTACAACTCAAACACCAGGAGGACGCAACTGCTGTAATACTAATGTAGTGAGGATAAGCGATCGTAATATACTACTCACATCACTGCTATTCAGTAGTAGGACCATAGCATATATTTTGACATCGAAGTAGCCGCAGGAAAAATGCAGGAAGAAACATCGGAGTGCGGCATTGCCCGAAATGGTCCCTGCAACGTAAAGGGACTGATCATTGACGTCTGCGGCTACGGAGACAGTGTGGGGTCGAGTAATGTGTGGAAATGAGTGGTTTTGTTTGTGGTTCGGTTTAAACGCTTAACCCATGTGCTGCCTTGTTGAATAATCAGCCCTTGTGCGTTCTTGGCTCACAACAATTGGTGCCGTTATCATGGTTAGAAGATGAACACCTCGTGACCGCAGCCGCTCGAGGATGGGGAAGTCCGGAGCGTTCTGGAGGATTTCGAGGACGTGGCGGAGTCAAGGCCGACCGGGCTAAGCTGGCGGCCCGGCGGATGCTGATCGAGGGCAGGGCGAAGGCGGTGCTGGATGCGGCGCGAAGAGGCCCCGCGAGGCTGGAGTGGGCCGCCGCCAAAGAGGCGTTGATCGCCGGCTTGGACCAGGAGGAGACGCCCTCGTGTATGCCGTGTCACTGCGAGCAGCGTTGTCAAGATCCCTGCCACATTTAGACCAGGATTCGGAACAACGCATGCTGACGGACCAGTTCTTGGACGAAGTGTCACCAACAGTGCGGGATCAGCTCGAGGTGGCTCTCATTGTACATCCGATGACGTTAGAACAGCTGGCCGATGTGGCTCGACAATCACTGGCGGGAAACCCCCCGACAGTCAGAGAGTTGAAGACGAACAAACCAAGTGGGGTGAACGACCTGCGAATCGCAGTAGAAAAGTTAACTCAAGAAGTGGCTGATTTGAAGATGAGGAGGGAGGAGAACCGTGGGGATGTCTGTTACAGGTGCGGAGGGCATGGACACTGGCGAAGATTTTGCCAGCGGGGTGAGAAAAGATCTTATATAAATAAACGTTTTACTGGTTGTTTTTTGTCTGGGAAGCGTGACCCGATAACAGGGGCGGTTGATAAGACGGCAGTTCAGGCGAGGATAGGAATCGATGGTAGGTCAGAGTGCTGTTTGATTGACACTGGGGCTGCGATTTGATTGATTGGTCCGAGGCCGGAAAAGGTTGTTCAGCCGTGTGCGATGGTCGTCCGAACAGTCGGTGGATTTACACTCAGAGTTACCGGCGTTGCGGAGTATGATGTCGGAATCGATGACCACGTAGTCAAGCAGTCTTTTGTCATTTCTCCCGACACATGCCAAACTATATGGAAAGCGGATTTTCTTGAACGCGCGGAAGCGGTGATTGCTTTGAAGCATGGTAAACTCGTAACGAAATATGGAGTGGTTCCATTGACGAGAACATGCAGATTTCAGCTTGGACAACTTGAGGCGAACGCACTCGGAGAAATACCAGCCTGCAGCAGTCGATTGCTGAATGAAGTGATATGCAAATTCTGAAAGCTGTTCACCACGGCTCAAGACCCATATGGATACTGTGATTGGATTGAACATGAAATTTCCATCAAGTCAGACCAATTTCGACCATTCGGGCCCAGAAGGACTCCGGTTCACCTGCAGCCGGGAATCGAGCGACAAGTGAAGGAAATGTTGAAGGGGGAAATCATTGAGGAGGCTGATAGCTCGTTCAATTCTCCTGTTCTGTTGGTGAGGGAGCCGAATGGTAAATTTCGATTTTGTGTCGACTTCAGAAGATTCAACGAGATTAGTCAACAAAATGGTAGCAGTGCCAGCCGTGGCCGAAATTTTCGA
>LUCH01005124.1:31205-47017 GCA_013368495.1 Paragonimus heterotremus | reverse complement strand
TGCCACACCGAACACTCTTTGCCAACGATGTGGTCGATTGGCGTAAAGTGCGAGGTGGACAGATGATGACCTGGCTTAGCAAATGAAATCGTTCACGAAGGGGTTGGGCACTGTAGATCCGGTTCGTCTTCAGGCTGGAGCCCTCGCGATTCGCAGAGTCAGTGGCTTGAGACGTTAGGTGAGATGGCGGCTAACCGAACTCAATGGTGTGAATGTTGTCGTTGTTTGTCCGCGTTGTCTGTGAATTGAGTGCACTTAATGACGCGGGGCAGTAAAAGCCCTATGACGCCTTACTTTCACTTACAGCCCGTTTGTTTGTCTACAAGGTGCAGGCGCCTTGATGTTGTGTTTGAATATAGACGCAGCTATTTTTAGTGGTTAGATCCCCTTCCTTCTCCCTTTTTTCTTCTCTTCACATACAGGGTTTGCTCCCTCTTCTTTGCGGTTGTGTGGCAGTTAAGCATCAGTTTGAACCACTGATGTATTGCTGTCTATGCTGATAGTGACATCGCGTCAGGGCACAGGCTCGCTGGGACGAAGCTGCTGTCTTGCCATACGTGAATGGTAACGACAGGATATCATTTGGACCGGTATAATCATCAAGTTTGACAACGGGAGTACGATTGCCGATCTAGCGGAAGTCGCAGTTTTAAATGGGGGTACACGAAAGGTATGTGGCGTTAACACATTAGAAATAAATTAACGAAATTGTTCCTCAGTGTTCAAACTTCTTCACTTACCATGGACCGGCTTGCCATCTTCTTCGTTGACGGTTGGACTGATCAACAGGCTCCCCGAGCCCGTGTTACGAATAAGCTAAATGAGTTCGCTAGTAACTCGTCACACAAACGAGCCTTTCACCTCAACTCTTCAATTAAATAAGTTTCTCAGTCGGCGACTTGTCGTTGCCTTAGATTCTTAGACACCTACATTCGTTCCGTGAATCGTCATGAACATCTACAGGCCATAAGGATGACTCTCCAGACTTCGTTTCACGTTGCAATGCTCGCCGCCTTGATGGCTTATGAACTTCGGTTCCGGCAGGTGAAAAAAAAACTTGCCGGATTGCACTGCTGAGCATGCAGTCTAAGCTAGTTCGGCACATCTAGCTAACTACTTAATAGCCTGCTGATGAGGTTGTTTCGTTGTCCAACAAAAGTAATTATGGAGCGATAATGAACTGATGGTTTGAACTTCAACACAACCTCATTAGCTAAACAGACTAATGCTGCAATCAAAATGATGACAATATTAATACTTTTGTTCAAAAAACGGTTTTAAACCAGTGCAAACTATTGTTCTCCAACAACAAAACTGAATTCAAACTGTATGCCAAACTAAGCACAGACCTGATGGAGTCGATTGGGAAACAAGGAGCAGACTTATGATAGACCATTGAGATGGCAGAAAGTACAACAGAATCTTGTAGGGCGAGCTACTCCATAAACCCGCGAAACGTGTCAAAGGTTATCGCATGTACAAGAAAGAAAACAACGTTATACCGTGAAATTTGAAGCTTTATTGAATCATTAACAGTTCAAAACTTGGTGAACCCCTTTTTGTACTGTGAACCGGGGGCCTTCAGAACTTTGATAACATTAAAGCTGACGGTTTTACTGAGTGGCCTGCATTCTCCAATTGTCACAGTGTCACCGACATTAACATCACTGAAGACTGAAATAGACATAGCAAACAACATACCGGAAACACGGAGATAAATGAACAGATATATTTTTATGTCTTTTTTCATACCGATTATACTTTTTCACGTATTTTAAGTAATCCCGACGTACAACGATAGTTCTCGTCATTTTCATTTTGCGAACCACTCCAGTCAAAATACGGCCTCTGATTCTTACATTGCCCGTAAATGGACACTTTTTGTCAATGTAGTTTCCGAAAATAGCTTCCTTCGGTGTTTTATAACCTAGTCCAATACTTTTATAATATCTTCCGCCGTTCTTTCCTTTAACCTCTTGCTTTTGAAACGCATTTTCTTTCTGAAAATTATACACCCAATCAGGAAAACAGGACAGCAAACCTGCTCAGCCATGCCGTCTTGAAAATTTCAAAGCGTGTGACCTTGAGAAACAAAATGTGGCCTGATTAAACAAATAAGCTAGCAATATACTTCTTAATGCCAACTGCCAAAAGCAGCAAATTTTTGTGCACCACTATAATCTTTCTTTTATTTCACTTTCAATCGTTGTTTTGTATTGGTTATAAGAATCAAGTTAAATATGCGTAGGTATAAATATTACAGGGCGTATATATAGACCAAACCACATTTTTCTCTACAGCATGCTGCGATTCACATGACATACTTGAGTACGATCCTTCATGAAAAGCAAAGCAGTCTGTAGCAATTGATTGTTAACACTACGAAAAATGGGTTGTGCCTGGAGTGACCCAGACAACGTGCAACAACAGCAGGACACGAGTAGGGCAATCGAGAAGCAAATAAGACTGGATGCAGAAAGAGCAATGAAGGAGGTGAAGCTTTTGTTACTGGGAGCCGGCGAATGTGGAAAGTCTACCGTGTTGAAGCAGATGAAGATAATTCATGGTCAAGGATATCAGGAGGCAGAGAGGAAGGAATATGTGTGCATTATATTTGCTAACATCGTACAGTCAATGGTAAAAATTCTGAAAGCTATGGAGTCTCTAGAGATCGTTCCAGACACCTTCGACCTGGAGCTTGAACTGAAAAATCTTAACGGATTTTTAGCTAGTGTCGAAGAGGGCCGATTCCCGGGTGATTTAGCTAATGTTTTGCGGAAACTATGGAATTCACCAAGTGTACAGAAATGTTTCACGAGAGCAAAAGAGTACCAATTGAATGATTCAGCGGCTTACTATTTGAATGCTCTTGACCGAATATCAGCACCCGATTACACCCCTACGGAACAAGATGTGTTACGGTCGCGGGTTAAAACCACTGGTATTGTGGAGACCAATTTCAGATTCAAGGATCTAGATTTTAAAGTGTTTGATGTCGGTGAGTTTCACCGTAGTCTGTGATTAGCTTGAAAGTTTTGCACCTACCTGACACTAACTGATGTTCAGTTTGTAACTGTATATAAATTTATCCCCATAATTCTATAATTATGTCTGCATTTACAACATAAGTTAGGGCAGACATGTGAGTAACATTACCGATTTCTATCATGCTTAATGTGCAGATTCACCTGGAGTCGACCTTCAAATTAATTTAATTAATAGTTGGTTTTTAGTATGTGTAATATTTTGTCTACTGAAACACTTCTGTTAGCAAATATATACTACGTATTTAGTGGCCATTGGACCAATAAATTCCCTTTCTCTTTGCTTGTCTGTAGTTTATGTTTAACTCTTCATCACTTATCGTGAGCTCGATGCAAACCTTTGGCTGTTTTATACACATATATGTTATACCTTCCAAAGTATGAGTATCAATACCCTTCTGAATAAGTTTTGTGTCATAAGGTCTGAATGGTCAGTGCTATCCCTGTATTCACAACTATCGTTTACTTCAGTGAGGCAGTAACGTAATCCTGGGGGATGACATTCGGTTTTTGAAGTCGTTAACCTCCAGTGGATCGGTTTCCTATATCTAGTATAATTCGAAGGGGAGGGGCAAATTTAAGAAGTTGGTTTCAAATCGGGTTAACCTTAAATTATTCTCAACCTTTCAACAATCCTCCAGAGGATAAATTGTTAAATGTCCTTATCTGATTCTCATCCAGTAACTGCTCTTCAGTACACTTGTGAAAATGAGGTGTGAACGTTTCAGAAATGTTGTTTTTTTCGCAGCTCTTGAAGAAGTGAAATCATCAACCATAAAACCCCTATACAGTTTATTAAATTGTCAATTATCAAACAGCACAGTTTTTCGGAATTGATGTCCAAAGAATTTCCACTACTTAATTGCTTGAAATGGTTCTGTTGGAGAAAGTCTGAACCACTTGCTGTCACCTTGATATCAGACAGATTAGTGTCCGAGACTATGGTAGTACTTACGAGTATTAAGATGTGTGTTGATATGAGTCGAATGTCTCTCACAACTGTTCCGAGGTTTTTTTATTTAGTTGCAGGTCCCAGTCAGTCCCTTCAAAAAGCAGCAGCGAGCTCAGGTTTCGCTTCTGTTAGAATTCGTCAGCAGTGTGAATCCGTGGAATCGCCTGGATTTTAACTTCAGTCACGCTTTCATGAAGCAACCGTGTTAGTCATTGCGCCATTGAACATACATAGGGCACGGCCACATTATCGTATCTCCAAACGCTCAGCCAACGGTAAAGTGCGATTACAGATGCTAATATTCCGCGTTAATTTTGAAGAGCTATGAAGCATAAAATTCCAACGGGTAGTGTTGTTTTTGGGGCGAAACAACAAGCTTCGGAACTGTTAAATTGCATTAAGTGTGAAACTTATGACTGGGTCACCTGAAATGGCCAAAGGAAGTTCTTGCTTATTTCAACAACCCTGTTAATTTTGGCGTCAGGTTTTACTTCAACGGAGTATGTGTTTGTGAAAAATGTGCACTCGCAAATGAGTGTCACTGTAACCGGTTGGATTGTTCAGGGACGTTAAGATTCTAGCGGTCATAACTATCTCCGAGTGGAAAAGTTGTCAAGAGTGATGGTGTCCATCATTACTCTCCTGTTTTTATAGTAATTAAATCGTTTACCACCGTTATGTTGTAACTTCAAAAAGTTGTCATAAATGTTCTGGTCCGTACAATATGAAGCGGGGACAATGTCAAAGAAATTCAAATTTCTTGTTTGTTTTAAGCAGACCTATTTGAGTGGAATGAGGCAAAAAAATAGACTTTTATGTACTAGGCACGCCTTCATAAACTGCAGTACACAGTAAACAGATGCAGTGACTCATTTGTCCCTGTTATGCGCAAATGTTTGTTAAGAAGTTCTTGGCATAATTAACAATGACAATTACATAATAATTTCCAGATAAAACTCAGGTGGTAACTGAACTGTATAACACACATGTGTTGTTGCCGCTTTTCAGGTATGCACATGAGGCGAATCGCAATTATACATCCTGAAGCTAAATAGTCATACTAATACTAACAGTAGGAATAGCATGTCAGAAGATATGATGTCGTAAGTAAGCAGTTACATTTTAACTTTCGGGAGCTACCTTTTATTAAGTGTTCGATTGGAGTTCAAGAAATGTTATATCAATCGTTGCGTCTAATACAAAAGACCTTGAGTCATTCATATTCACCAACGCAAAAAATGATCAGTGCCCATATTAAATAAGTTACCCCTTAATTATTGTATCCTACTTTTCGCGTATGATTCATGTTTGCACAGCTCCGTCTAAAAAAATGAATGAGTATCCTGGCAGTACAGTTTTTATTTGGTAATTCAGTGAACATGTCCAAACCTGGTAATCACTTTATCAGCTGAGCTAGGTAGCCACTTCAAGGATTCAGGAATATCACATTTAGGCTCGGTGATTCATCCAACTCTCTATGTGTTATGGAATCCACCAAATGATCCAAAGGATTGACTCCCCAAGCAGGGTTCCTCAAAAAGTTCACTTTGGAATCCGCCAATGCTTCTGTTCAGCGCTGGGATCGTATGTTCAAGTTAAATATCTACAGGATAATAAGTACAGACAAATACATAAATAATGGAAATTGTTATTCAGGTAACACGGCAACATTTTGTGGCAGCAGACATTTTGAAATTACCTGTCTGAATTCGCCCTCACTTCCTAAACCAGTGATTGTAAGCGTCAAGCAGCCCATCAAACATGTAGTGGAAAACATTTGATTTGCGAAATTTCTACTTCCACAATTATCACTCAAATAAACTGCTTTAAAAGACGATCATCAGAATTGTAGTGCCCTTTAGGTTAAATACACTTGAACGCGTCTGTCAGTATTTAATGTTCAGTACCGGAACAAGTAGTTTAGTTGACTTTCTTGAAGCAGTTAATTCGTCTAGATGTGTTACCGTATTTTGGTGTTTGAGAAATGGAAGGTTTACTGATAATCCAAAGAGTGCTACATTATTTTCAACAGTAGACGTGGACCCCAATAAATAAGTTACTCCATTGGCAATCTCGAAATTTAAAACTGGGGTCTCCGATCAACAAAACTTTACCTCAAAAAGCCTACGCTCATCTTTTTCGGTCATAACCGTTAATTACAAATAAGTATTCTCCAAGACTGACTGGTAGCACTAAAGTATGTCCCAGAACAGCTTCATCATTAATATCACCCGGATTAATACAGAAGGCAAAACATACAGTATGTTCATTCTACGTTCCGTATAATTATCAAAGACTGCATACGCCCATCTTGTCCTCTCTGTATTCAACATGATTATCAGTCCACCGTCTAATTAGAACATTCTAAGGAATTTCACAACAATCTATCAGATCCACAATGAAATCAGTATGGATTTGCCAAATTATCGAAACCTATTTTAAGAAACAGTCTGCGCGCAGCTTGCGTTGCTCTTTAAATATGTTTATCCGACTCTCACTCATAAGTCTATTCAGACCAGGAGTACCAATGGTGAATTATAAATGGTTTTTCTGTGGAACCTTAGGTAGTCATTAAGACTGTGAAAAGTGTCACAGATGACCTAGCCAATGGAGGAAGATCTTCCTCCGCACACAGAGTTACAGCGCAATGAAAAATATCTCCTATCAAGAAACTGTGGTGGGTATCATGTAGTGTTTCAACATCACACCTACATTATAATCTAATGATACATCCCAGTTCCATCACACAAATAATCCCACATTGGAAAGCGACAAGTAACTCTGAGTCTACTCATTCATTCTAATCCTTGTAAACACTGTAGCACAATGTTTTGCTTATGAAGATAACTTTCATTCAATATTATGTCAAACTTCTGTGGGCGTCCACATTATCACAACTCATGAAATACACTCAGTGCACAAAGAACAATCACAAATTGCGCTAGCTACGAAGGGCTGATGAGGTCATGTTTTCAGAGGTGAGCTATAAACATATCTCAAACTGGATCGCGTCGAACAAGTACATTGTGACACTAGATCACGGGGGGTTTAATGCTATTTCGTGATACTAAGAGTAGTGAACTTTGAACAGGAGAAACTGAAACAATCACCAATGCGATAAATGCCTGCCAGTTACGATTGTCAGACGCAGCAACTATTAATATTAAGCAGCCCACAACGCAAACAGCTGTTCTGAAGAAACTATAACACGAGAGAAGCGGTCGTTATTGGGATTTTGTGCAACACATAACATCAAGGCATCAACCATCCAGTATCCTAAATTATTTGATCAAACCTAAATGCCACCATTCACTCTTGAACTAGGAGTGTTGCGCGCCTATAGTTGAACACAACCACAACTTATCGTGGCTGTGGCAGTGCGTGAGTGACTTTTGATTCATTCTATGTCACAATCGACAGAGTGATTACCCCCAAAAACTGTTACGTTGTAACTTAACGGTTACCATAACTATATAGGTAATAATAACCGAGTCATTATTTGAAAATCACTTTACTAATTATCATGTCCGACTTCGAATTTATTCCGATGTTAATCGCAACAGTTACTGGAAAAAGGAATGTGAGAAGTTGATAAAGTTAGAAATTTTATTGGTAGATATTAGTTTTACGACCGACATGGATGAAATTTACACCGATTTTTTGTTCGCATTTTTAAATAGTTATTTCATTCTCCCATCTACTCCGTCGGTCTAATCGATGCATCAGATGAGCTTCATCAGCACTAGTTAGATCAATAGAAAACCAGATACCAGATTATTCTAAGATTGGAATCCCAGCGTAGCACTGGAGTATAATCGAGGCTCAGGACGAGTGGATCACGGACAACACGAGAGACAGAACTGAAGAAAATGACCATTTGAGTGAAAAGTGGTAGACAAAAATGTGAAGCGAAAACACTATTCAGAACCGGACAGAATAGCGAAGTAAGTTCAACTGGGACCTCGGAATGTTATGGACTGAAAATCCGATTGATAAACGTAAGCATACGATTGATAGGTCAATGTGCGAACTGGACAGTAATGCTGTTGTTCCACTGGACAGTATTTCGCCACATAGTGGCAAACCTTTCTACTAACTTGTTGCACCGTTCATGACAGTTGGACAATGGTGAATCAACCACTGTCCCTACACAAATCATTCGTAGCAGGACACATCCCCCTCCGCGGTCAAGACAAACATCGATACACCAATTTAGAATTATCAGGGTTTCGGATTATAGAGACAGGCGTCGCAGATGTTGGTGAACAGCTGTACCAGAGGACACTGAAGGATGTTCTTCAAAGTCTACCGGCAGATTTGCTTGGAAAGGAGTGTGTTTTACGCCAAATTGTTCGTTAAAATGTTCACTAAATAAAATGAAACGATTCGGTCACAGAAAAGGGCGGACCACATGAAACTGATCAACCAGTTTTTTGCGCCTCAGAAATCATTTCACCGTTCGATGATTCACTGCGTCGTGATTATGATACTATACATACCACAAGTTCTGAAGATCATAGTTAGATGAGGATATTGTAATATATAGTTCTCACATACCAAGCCATTCTTGTTGGTTTACTTCGGAGACAAAACTATATCCGGTGTTTTTCACTGGCTCTTTACGTAGAGGAGCTCAACGTATAGATAAAAAACGAAGCTATTTAGCCCACCAAATTAAGTCGATATATATATCATATCACAATGCAGAATGACCATCGTACAAGTTAGCTATTCGGTGAATAGTGTGCCCACTAATACAATGTACACCATGAGCGTACTTTCTTATGATTGTTAGAAAATACAACATTAAATCTTTTCGAAAACCGTGGATAGAGCTATTAAATGGTTATCTTTATTTATTTACGCCAAGCCACTCGTGTCGTCGTGGTTCACCTTGATTATATGAGGGGGGAAAAACCGCTTGCCTGATTGTTGTATCAAAATATGCTGCTATAAACAATTTCCACGCCCTAAAAATAAGAACTATATTAACATTGGCCAAATTTGCATCAGTTCAGTTTACGTGCACATTGAACACGCAGCTTTGCAGATTGTGTCTTCCATGATATTCTCTTGATGAATTTTCCGACATATTTTTCCGTACGCCATTATGATGCACAGATTTTTAGGCTTTCTGGATATTCAGGTAGTCTTAACTCAAGCAGCTGAGTGGCATGTAATACTTTGTGAAAATAACAATATATCTCTAACGCTTAACTTCCGCAATAAAAAACGTCGAGTCTGTTTTGCCCATATCGGTAGGTGCAGACCTAACAAAGTGTTGGATATGCCAGCTGTTAAGGGAAATGTATACCCCCGAAATTGAAACACTGTAGCTAAAATAAGTTTCGGTACTAAAGGGAACGAACAGTTCCCTCGTTGACTGACTGTCCTGTTCCAGTTGGAGAGGCTAATGTTGGACGAGTTCTATGTCACCGTTCAATACCGCCGTGCACGAAGGGAGAGTACTTACCACTAAACGACTGGTAAACGCATATCTGTGCATAGGTCCATTTGCTTATCAGTCAAATCTATAAACATTTCAAGAGGACTATGTACATATTGTGGTTGTGCAAAAATATGGAACGAAAACTTTATACGAGGTACACAAATCGATAACCACATGAGAATGAGGTCTTGGTAATCGTGTAGGCATTTGAGTAATATTATTCATCGAACACATTCCTATACTTGATCACGTAAGCTGATTAATCATGGGACCCCAACAACGAAGTAGTGTTCACTATTTGAACATCAAACCAATTGCAGCACAGTACGTTGAAAACAGTTACTAGGCGGATAAAAAGATCGAACAATAGTGAATGCGAATTACCTATCTGTTAGCAATTACGTAATCACTGTTTCAAATTGTCGGTTTGGTTGATTGTGAGCCAGGTGAGATGGAATGTCCATACAAACTCGTTCTGAGGGCATGGGTTAGGGCTACTTAATCAGATACTAATGGCTTCAACGAGCACTCAATCCGCAATTTCTACTGATCGATTTTCTTACTCACTCTGGTTGCTGCTGTCCTATTTATTGTGTTGTCATTGGTCTGTTGCTCATAATTTTGATTGAGCTAGACATGAATAACGACCAACTACCAAGTCCAGTTTACTTGGTTTTCAACATGTTACAAACTCATACGACAATGAGTTGTCTACAAATCCCACACACAGAGTACGTTATCGAGGTCACTTGAGTAGGTTCAACAGATGTGAAAAAAGTCTTAACTTATGAAAACGATGTACAACACTTAAGAATAATACATTATGGTGTGATGTTTGAGCGTATAGGTAAAACTCATCCAAAAATTACACAGTGTATATTAACAAAACGTCCTCAAAACAGTATCAAAATTACTGAAACAGCGGAAGTCCATATTATTCATCCAGGTGCTAGATGTAAATGTATATTTTATTATGAGATTCTTGAGTGTCGTATGATTCTCTAATCAATCAAGACACATTGATATGCCAAAGTGCAATGACAAAATTTGGCACCCAAAAAATATCGAACAGAACTGCCTCGGGAAACCTGGGCACTTTTGAGTTCAGATTAGGCAGTTACATGTAAAAAGTGTTCACCGGGTCAACAGCCTGATCTGTTTCCATGGTGAGCCCTGTAGTGGACGAGGTTGGTTCACAGCTATCACCTTCTATCGCCATCACCTGTTGCGTCTTCGCGCTCATCAACTAGATCACTGCAACGCTGTACTTCAAACCCAAGTTCATTCGGACTCCCCATGTGTAGTACCTTCATATGTAGTGCTTCTTAAAATGTTTTCGCAATTTACTCCCAATCCAGCCGTCGCTTTTTATCTAGAAAAAAATCATATCTCGCTACTGAGCGCCCTTGTTATGTAACAGGCACCCAAAATGTGCGTACATTTGACTGAACCAACCTCGGACATTCTTGCACAATCACGATCTCGAAGTGTAGCAAAAGAAATAGACAAGTTTAGACTTGCTTCATTTTTACGCTGAGGTATCGTCGCCTAACTGCGGGGTTGGTCTTAAGTTCCTCGGCCATATACCCTGTTTTGTTGAGGAAGGAACGAATGCAGGCTATTATATCATTTCATCGTTATTGCCCATTAGTTCCATATTAGACTTACGGGAAGGAAACTCAAACTGGTGTAATCAAAGAGGTTTCGTTATGAATGTTGTACGTGAGTGGATAAATTGAAATAAAATTGTTTTTCGTAGTCACTTTCTGTAGTTTAACAAACAGTGTTTGTGTCGGGCTGCTGGCCCTAGCTCATGGTTATCAGACAATAAAAGAAGATCTGTTAGTTGTTAATCCTCAACTATCCTGGCTACTGATGGTACAATCTGAGTGTTAATGAGGTAAGTGAAAATATGAGATTCGTTTTACCATATCTAATGGAAGGAAAATATTTACAGCAAACCAGATCACCACTCTGTATAGAACAGCAATATCAGTCTGCCTGTTCGACAAAATGATCAAGCAAAATGAGGATATACCACACATTGCACGTTCGAGTTTGATACAGTCCTGGGATTTTCACATCAATGGATTGAAAGTTGAGTGCATATCGAGTGATCCCTTAGATCATCCAGTTTACAGCCAATAGATATGTGCACATGTTTACAATCTACAGTCCTGTCATTATAAGAATTTGAAAAGTTTCATCAAGCGAAGTGAACATTTCGGCGTTAAAAGTTTATCCAACTCGTTCTAAGAATGAAGTAATCAATGAGAGTACTCATTAAGTAATGATGACTAGAATGACATGATACATTTTATTTTATCCTCGTTCCACACGCACTCGTTTGTTCTGAGGTTTATCACATCGTAAGGTCTGATTAGCTGGTCTGTCCCAGACTCGATATCCCAAGCCTACTGCTTAGCTGGCCGGCCACCGACCGTCTGTTTAGTTGGATGAGAAAAGAAAGAGTGCGGGCAGTTGCCTACGAGATGGGAACTTCTTACTGTCTAATTTACCCATACTGAGCAGGGTTGAGCCCACTGTACGAGTAATCTGAAACGATGACAAAAGCAACTAGATTGACCACCGTAATCAGAATGTGATTGCCAACTCAAACCTCCAGTGAAACACGGACAAAGTGAAAAGTCAGACTGCACGTCATTTATATAACATCCAGTCATCCATCTGGAGGTATCAGCTTTCGTATTTTGACCACCACCCAATCGATGGTAATTCGGATACACAATCCATAACTGTGAATCCAGAAGAAAGTCGTTCAAGGGTTACGGTTACCATGGCTTTTGTTACCGACTTGATAAATCTGGAAATCAATTTCATCAGCGGACTGATCTTCATTTCAAAATCGTCTATCAAGTTACAGAGACAAACTGCTTTTGTTTGTTTGACAACCAAGTTGATGATAGTTGCTGTCTAGTTAGTCCAGTGATGAATAACCGACCATCGATACTGTGAAGTGACCATAATAATAGGTGCGTCGTAAGCTCTGAACAACGAATGTCACACTGATACTCAAGTTGTTAACAGTTCGCCATTTGAGATACCTGAAGAATTACTTCTTTGTCAAAGTTACTATTAGCATATTCCACAAGTTAACTTGTTTGCATAAATCATTTGGCACAATGTAGGTGAACGTAAAACTGTTCCACTTCAAAAGTGACCACCAAAACTAATCACCCTTGCTTTTTTGCATAGTGTACTAAAATTATCATCCACATAATGTCTACAGTTATACGGACAGAAGTTGATGGTTTCCAACTTCAGTCAGCCGACTATTGTCTAAGTCTGTGCAAAATTGCTTACGTATACACAAAAGACAGTGAATGAAAAAAATCACAAGTAAACAGAATGATCGTTTTCCTATTAGTGGATGCTATTCAACTAAATACACGAAGTACCGGCTGCGCAAATAAAGTTCTACTGATAGAAAAGTGATTTCAAACGAGTAAAGTTCATGTTAGATTGTTCCTATGGGACAGAGTTCAACAACATTTTTTCATATTGAATGAACACGGAATGTGCCACTTCGGAATGCTGTACAACGCGATTCTGATCTGTGTACAACAATCTGCAAAACCAGCAAAAAAGAATTTTTTTGACGAAAACCAAGCTGTTCTTCTCTGTGATATTTCACTCTTTCATATTCGGTAGATCTTTGTATGTATCACTTTTACGGTATCCTGATGGACATAAGACAAAGTGGGTACATGTGTTTGACTCTCAGAAGTTGTGGAAAACCAGTTACCTGACTTACTGTCAGTCGTCTGTCCATCACAAGAAAACGAACACAACTTCCGAATGCTCCTTCAGCCGATATCAGAGAGGGAGTTTTCTAAAAAAGATGAAGATTTCAAGATCAGTTGCCTGAAAGTAATTGACGAACGGAGCCAAAATGGTACAAAAGCATCGACCAAACAGGCGATGATGTGCGTACACGTAAATGGCATAAATGGCACATGTAGAATCAACTATTTAACTTTTAAGAACATGTGGTGCGGAAATCCAAATGTGACTGGTCACCCAAGAAGACCGATATTGAAATCGCTTTCAATTCCAAAGGAATACAAGTTTGTGTTTGAAGACTTTGTGTCCACGAGTTAGACACAAGCAACTAGACGCGAGCTGCCATACATTAAGGAATCGTGAGTGCACTCACTGGCAGTCAGTTTGATCAACTTGACTGAACACAACGGAATGACTCAAAGAACTCGGCACCCAATACCGCACTTGCAAGACGATAATTTCCATTCCATCGAACCAACCCATCAACTTGCTCACCACATGAAACACCTTGAACATCCTGTTGAATTTTCTCATGAACTGCGTGATGACGATATAGCGAAGTCGACTATTTTCAGAAGCATGGGGTTCTTCTTGAACTCCCAGATTAGAACATTCTTCAAGTTTTAATTGATTTGCCTGACCCATAGATTTTTTTGAAACATAATACACACGATTTCGCATCGATAGTGCTTTACGCACTAATCTTCGTTTAGTTTCGAGGTAATTCTGACTGTTCAAATGAAAAAAAACAATACAAATATGTAACGCTTAAACTTAGAATATGCTACTCCTGGAAATACTCATCACCTAAAAGCTATTATGCTTAGCCATGTGCTGAAATGTCCCTAATTTTCCTGTTTCACCATTCGTGGCTGTGAAATTTGTCCATTCGCCAACTACAGTCATATGATGTAAACTGAAGTATTAGGAAACCGAGAACTCTCTCTAATGACTAGAAGCCATTTAAAGAATTTCTCATTTGTCAACCCTCTTTCTGACTACCCGAATAAAACGAAAAAATTTTAACCGAATGTTCGTATTTAAAACGTAATTTTGTACGCTATTAGGTCACACAACAGTGTTCTCTTCCATACACGTTTACAAAAATCCTGGTTAAATGACATCGAACTGTCGTGAAGTTTTCCAGTTGAGAGAGACCTAGTGGCTTTTCCATGCATGGATGTAATCCAGTAAGTGTGCCCGGGAACAGGTGTCTACTACTGGCATAAGTGAATCGTATTTTAGAGGCAGATACGAGCAGCACATTTACCATCAGGTCACATAGATTAGGTTGCTATGGCACTTGTTTAAATGCAGGGCAGAATTTTTGATGCGAAGTACGTCTATCCATATCAGTTACTTCAGACGTTCTCAACACTATGAAAAACATATCCACCGGGAATAAGGTTAGATATTCCGTGGTTTATAAACACAAACGCGTGAGCATATTTACAAGCACGCACTTGTAAGTGTACTAACTTATAAATCAGTAGTATCGTTTTAATGTCACTATTGATTTAAGAAATTTCATTTTGACAACTGTAAAACCAATGTTTGCGGTGACACATTGAAGTAAAACGTGCATACACTGTCCCGACAAATGAGCCACATTGATCTGTATGTCTGTAGTTATTGGGTTTGCTGTCCGGCTTCATAATGTCTATGCAGCTTCGTTAAAGGAACCAGCAAACTTCAGTATCTACCAGACGAGATGCTACAAATTGTTTTCGAGAAATAAATTGTGTCAAAAACTGTTAGCGACTTATCTGTGTATTACTACTGCGATACATATTAAGTATAGAATATAAGGCATGCCGTCGTTTTGATGTATTTTTCAGTCAGTCTCACATTGCTTAATCATACGTGATATTTTAACAGATTTTAACAAGAACAGATATGTAATTTTATTAGATGAGTGGAAAACCGTAGATATTTAACATGTCTTCACTAATTCCCTATCCGAATATTGCACTTATAAGTGGGATGTTGCCACCTTTCAAGAAGCATACCCATGAACACTTAGGCATTTGGTTTCCTGTTTTCAACCAAAAAACAAAAATGTATCGATTTTAACAAAATCAGTCATTCAGTGTACTGGCTCATTATCTTCATGAACGTGATCATCATCATAGCAGCCAAGAGCCTGACCAAAAGGTACTGTAGCTCGGGCCGCCGATCACATCAACAGTGACGTGGAATATCCCAAATGAAGAAAACGTTACTAAGAAGGTTGAAAATTAACAAAAGAAGACTGAGCGGAAGAACTAGAAATGGTACGGAAACAAGTACACTATCAACTGCGACACATCGCCATCTCTGATAGTGTGTCTAACCAGCGATTTCAGTTATCACGAGGACCCCATCCAGGCAGGCGACATCTACAAACTCTGGTCAGGGGAACAGTCAGGGTCTTCAAATTTCGTGACCACGTTGGTGATTGACCATTACTCGGTTTTACCCAACTGTCGGTGGCCTCAGTATATAAATCTCGTTGTCGTAAACGATCAGATGACATACGGAGTACGTGACTCAACAATCTCAAGCTGTGCAACGTAATTAGTTG
>LUCH01005124.1:8722-28020 GCA_013368495.1 Paragonimus heterotremus | reverse complement strand
ACTGCGCGCAGCAGTGCTCAGAATCAGACATCAATATCTTATTCACTGCGCCCTCGGGCTAGGCAAGCCTCTCACTTCCAAGTGAATCAGTCTCTTCAGAGATTGGCTTCAAGTAGGGTCCCCCAAGAAAACCCTTTATCCTGTTGTCTCGCAGGTCAGACTTTAGAGTCAGAGACTCTCGGTGGGATCCCTCAAGTCTACTCCCTTCCGCGGCATAAGCTGCCGGGAAGTATCAGAAGTTGTCGTTCTCTCGACATTTACTGACTTATCAAATAAAACTGACTTCTCAGGTAAGGTTGAATGTCTTCTAGATGTATTGCGAACTTAGTATATTTAATGAGTCAACAGCAATACTTTATCATTTGCCCAACATTCAACATGAATGCTCTATTATCCGTCACAAACGTCTCGGCATTGATTCCGCTCCTCTGGTTACAAATATTATTGCAGTTTGCCTGCTGAACAAAAATTTAAGTGCGTCTTCAGCTGCACTTACCCTGCTACTCAGTTCTATGAATTATTTAACCCGTTCAAAACATTTTTCTTGAAATTTGAATCTTGAATTCTGATTGATTTTAAAGGCGTCCGATGTTGCAAAAGTGTAAGGTGGCTATCATCTGCAACTTCTGTAATACGCACCCAATGAAATAAAGACCTGGGGTTTCAGTTATGTATGAACTGGCGTATGTCATGCTGTACGGAATACAGTGCTCCATTGGTTTTAGAAAGACATGTGATAAACATTTTAATGTAGCTTTGGTAAGCAGGAACACAGATTACAACATTGACTTTGCCATGAGTGATCGAGATAAAACTTTCGGTCACGTTTCGCATCACGTTTATTTTAGTCCCGTTCAAATTATCCGAGTTACTAGTTCTGTTTGACATTATCTTCTATACATAAACTAAACTATTTTGCTTTTAATTACAACCGTTCTAATAAGTTGTTTAGGGGTTGACACATTTTCTTTTGAATGTGTTCGTGTAAAATCAGAATAATGAGAAACTAATTCACATGAGTTTTTAAATATTAAACATTTGGGACTAAAAGTATTTTAAACTTAAGATTTCCTAAAAGATAGCAAGGTTATTATCTGTTCGGTTCTAACCAAGCTAATTTTCACTTGAATGCTAAACGATTATTCGAGAATGTTACGCTAATCAGTAAATCAATGTTGCGTTTTAGGTTTATTAATATGAATAGGCTATCTTTGCATACGTAAGCACTTGATCATTTTGATTAAAAAAGATTGGTTCAATTTTTTTTCATATCAAGGCTCATCATCAACACGAACGAGGTCAGAATTTAGCTGTCCTATTTATCATCTACTGCTCTAGTATGTCCTCAGGTAAATCAATTCGTTAACCCGGTTGCATCAAAAATACACTAATGTGTGAGCCTTGTACATTCTGTCTGATCTGTTTGAACACGGAAGGAAGTAACTCTCATCGATATTATGATCAATTTCATCTGAATGATAATATTTCCACTATACACACAGTTAGGTTAGGGCAAAGTAGGCGTACAAGTTATATCAGCAGAATTCTATTCAAAAGAATTCATACCACCTACACTAAATTGGATTTGTAGCTAGCTAAATTTCACAGAAATGTATTGTCAAATTAAGATATCAATCAAACAAGTTTTTAACACAATTGATGGTTACTTCTGTATCTGGTATTTGCAGCTGAGATTTGAAGAATGCCAGGAACAAAGTAGGATACCAACATCTCATCGGATTAACATTTTATAACTCCATATTAGAAACGTAGCCTTTTCAGATGCTAAAAACCTGTGTGTGTAATATTTATCTATTTCAAAATATGCCCGTGACTTCCCATAAACCTTCTCTTCAATTTCATGTTTTTAAGAATTCCGTTACAGATAAAAATCAAATTTGACCGGTACAGCACAGATTGATTTTAAACTGAACATCTGATTATTGAGTATGTCAGTAGGTGGTCGAAACCCGATTTTCAACTTCCAGTATGTACATTGGGTGCAATCGCCATTTACTTAGTTGACCCCGGAGCAAGTTTCAGAGTCGTGACGTCTTAAACTGAGTACGCAATATGAGGATATCTCGCTTTCGTCACCTGCATGTATAACTAACCTACCCCATGAAATTCATGCATTAAAGAAAAAGCACGGGTAAACAATATAAGTAGTTAATAGCCGATAGTACGTCCGACGTTCAGTCAAGCTGACACGATCATATCAAAACGAGTGGTACTCAGCGAAGCCCACACAATCCATTTTTTGATAGGGTCAGTGTATATCTGCATCCTGATACACGTTTAATTTTATGCAGTGGTAAGAATGATAAAAAGCAATCAAGTCAGACAAGTCGGTGGCAGTTAGCATGCAGTGAAAAATGGATCACATAAGCATTAAATTTTGACAGGAAAACTGTGAGGTTGTGTACAATATCTTTTGAGGGAAATGATAGTTTCAGTCATCACCGTGTACACGGTTGACTTGAAGTTACTGTCGACACAGAAGTCCGGTAACTTTTAAGGAACACTGGTTAGAATCTACTTGTTTTTGACAGTATTGCAGATAAGCCTGAAAATTTTATGTATCCCCAAACATGTTGCGGTTGCGTTTAAGCAACAAGGAAATTTTATCCGGTTGTCGTTCACGTGTACCCCTTTTGGCGGAAAATACATGAAAACATGACGACACTGTACCTCACATAGTATGGTGTTATATATACGGGTGCAAATTACCTCAACTGACAAGTGGAAATTCACTTAACAATATAATGATGGGAGACTAAGTATGGAGGGCAAGCGGCCAAGCACCAGCGCGGCACTTCATATATATATATATATATATATATATATATATGCGCTGGTAACACTAATGCCACGATCGGACGGTTTGGTCTCGTGTGAGGTGTACTATCTTTACTTGCGTGATAGGGTGACTCTATGCTAATCTGATTTTACTCTCGACAATCAACTATTTGCGTTCATTATCCGTGTTTCTCAGTTGCAGTAGGAACTCGGGTGTATAGAGGTTCACCTCGAATACGGTTGAAACATTTGTAGTTTGCTTACTGGAAAGACTCTCGACAAACGTCAGCATCGATATCTGTCGCATGATAGTTTCGTGTACTGACAACAGAATAATTAGAAAATATATATTCAGCGAAAGACGAAAATGATAATTTAACTAAGGCACGAACTAGATAGAGTGGCATAGTAATTACGGACTTTGATTCGCTGGTGCAGTTATGCAGGTCTCATTTATTTACTTAAAAATCATAAAATCTCTCATGCAATCAACGATTCCGGTATCGGTAAGCAAATATCTACTATCTTGTGCTGAAGGTCTTGTATGTCAGTACTAGCTGTGTGATGTGAATGAGTTGGAAATCAATGTTTCGTTTGGGTAGTTTATCATGTTGAGCAATCCCAGAGGCGGACCTGATCCCAGCAGGTGTTACAGGTAAGACTCATCGCAAAAGAATATTCAGAAATCCATCCGTTTTACTGTTTAAAAGAACTGCTTGCAAATCGTTGATATAACGAATTTCTTATCTTCTCAGCTAATCTCCCGAAATATCCCTCCCGATAAGAAGAAAAGCGTACCAGTTTAGTCATGTTAGCCGACGGTTATCCACTTACCTTGTTGAATAAATGAAACGACTTGAATGACTAACTTGCTTATTGAATAATTACATTACCAATGTTGTATAATAAACTTGGACTCTTTGTAGCAGCCCAAAGCATTCATTGCTTCTATGTCGACTGTACACAAATGATTCATTAGAGTTGTTCCTCATTTAATGAGTATACATGCCAAGCTTAGTTATGCAATATATTCACCATCAACTGTATTGCACGGTACGTTACAATCCGCCTCTGCACTCTTGAAGACAATCTGGGCTATGGACGTGAAACGAACACACGCTCGTGCACCCTCACACACCTTTACAGTGTACGCTCTGGTATCAAAGAGACCGTCAACCCAGTCCGTCCGAAATCCGGGACATCAGGTGTGACGACTGAGCAGGCCTGGGCTGGTGGTTTTTGTTTCGAATTTGAACTTTTTTAAAACACAGGCGGCTATCAAAACGCAGTGCATTTTCCATTTGCAAACCACTTGATGAGCGGTGCCACCGCAAAGAAGTTCACTTTATTAGTGATCAGTTAGGTATTTACTAGTTAGTAGTGGGGAATTTGTGTCTGTGTCTTGAATATTAATCACAATTGATCTCGGGTGTCGCACTCCCATAGACGCCTCGGCCAACCTTTTTCAAAACGAAGCACTAGACTGGGTTGTGCCCTTGCCAAAGCTCCTCGACAGTACATATCCTTGTCACAGCCGGGACTAGAACTTCGGCCACCCTTTCATGAGGCAACCATGTTAACCATTGCGCCACTGACTTCACGTCAGTAGCTCAGGTTCCGGCAGCGGCAAGGATGCCCACTATCGACTAGCTCTAACAAGAGTGAAACTCCAATCTAGTGATTCTTGTCAGAAGTAGCTGACTAAAATGCCTGTGGTAATACGATAGTTGCGACCCGTTGTGAGTGACGCTTGATTTGTATCAGTTTCCATGAGCACTCGTTAGTAGTCAAAATATCATTCAACAAGTTGGTGTTTTGTGTGACTTCAACTTGGAAAGAGGTCATAATCCTGGATTCACCAATTAAAGTTTACACAGCAATTAGTATGCCTTCTCTTAGCGTGATCCGGTAATCCAAGCATTACTCACCAATGAACGTGACTGAGCGTTCACGTATGATAACTCGATCGTGCCCAATTTAGGGTCAGTGGCGCAGTGGTCAACACGGTTGCCAAATGAAAGCGTGGCCAGAGTTCCTGTTCCGGTCGTCGCAAGGGGATGTACTACTGACGAGCTCTAATGAGGGTGAAACTCGAGCCTAGTGATTTTTTTTCCAAAGGAGCTGACTGGAAATTCTATGAGCCTTTATACAACTATTACTTCCACATAGGTTGAACATCACCCACAACTGATCGCAGCTGTCGCATTCCCATAGACTTTCCAGTCGGTCCCCTTCCAAAAGAAGCACTAGACTCGAGTTTCGCTCTCATTAGAGCTCGTCAGTAGTGCATATCATCGCCACTGTCGGGACTTCATCAAATGAGCTAGGGTTACTTGGGGTCAATCTATGATGCGGTTTTTGGTACAGGTTATTGTGGCAATTAGACTGCTTGTGTAAGCTTACCGTTCGCTTGTGTGAGATCCGGAACATCACTCAACCGGAATGATGGGTTTTACTAGTCTTACCGTTCTTGGGTAAGAACGTTTCAATGTATCGCAGAACCTATGTGACAAAATTGAGGTACGTCAGACGAGAGCAGATGGTTGAAGATATTAGAGTTAGGAATAGCAGAGAAATAGAGGTTTTAACTACATTGCTTAGCAGTACTAACTCTGCTCTAGCCACAGTCGCATATTTACACCCATGGGCAGAACGAATGGTCAGGGCCCGACAGCATGAGTTAACCGGCTCTAACCTGAAATTAGAAAGCCTGCTGCTTTCGCGCACGAGTTGCCATGCTTTACCTAGATGAACTTGTTATCGTTTATCCAAATGCACCATGCTGAACGTCTCCGTTTTTGTGTTTCCTCGACTTTCATATAAATTTGCTGTTTCTCTCACCCGTTCGCGTGTGTGGATACCCTAGCTAGGGTACAGTACACAGTTAGATAGAAAGAATTTGCCACAAAAGGACCGTGCTTTTGTTGTAAAATGAACTGAACTCTAGTGCAAGTCTTGTAGATCGACTTGGGCAGTATCACCCTGTTATGCTTCCGCGAAGTAAGTCTCTGCAGCCCAGAACAGTGACGATGTGATCTCGGATGATCAGTTCACTCCTTCAAAGAAATGTCTCTTGAAAAATTTACACAACTGGCTGACATAAATATTTATACATATAAATATATATAAACTGAAAATGGCTAAATTGTTACGGACTAAGATAAACCGGGACAGACTGACAGGGTACATGGCGAATAAGAATTTGCTGTGATCAGCAGCTCAAATGAGGTAGATCTGGAGTAGTTAATGCTAATTGGATTGAGTCAATGGAGTGGAATCAGATTTTTTTCTCTGACCAGGAAGCAGTACTGAGATGTGGAAGCCGCAGAGTTGGAATGAATGCACAAATCCAGGCAACATAATCAGACAGTGATCACCTTAGTCGTCCATTGTCATTCGGAGCGAAGCCAAATAAAGCATCATTTACAAATATTTTTCATGTGCCTCTAGTAGTTCGGTCAATTTACGTTTACCTGCTAAAAAATTCTTGAAAAACTCATTCTTGTTAGACATCCACTCTTTCTAATAGAGTGGTACCATCCGTTTTTAATGTAACGTGACATGAGAATTTGCAACATAGTAGGTTATGTCGATCACAGTGGTTTTGTGCCATCGTCGTATCCTCTTTGGCTTATAATCTTAGCTAAAATTTTGTGTCTGTCTTTTCGGATTGTCCGTCATACTACTACCAACATATTTTTTGAGGTGAGTTTTACCACTAAGCATTTCTTGTAACTTCGCTAATTCTGCTTCCACTGTTCAAATCACGTAAAACTTTTCAATTTGTTCATCAGACAATGTGCAATGTCACATAGGGGAACTTGTTGCATTCATGTGGAATTCGAATCATCTACTCGATCCTAATAGTTATTGATAGTTATTGATAGTTATTGATAGTTATTGATAGCCTTTGTGTCAAGCCGTGAATACAAAGAAAAAGTTTTAATTTTAGCCGAAAAATAACAGAAAAAGAAGACCACCTTGATATTCTGATGATAAGTGAATCTATTAATTTTCGAAATGATTTTTTGGTTGAAAAGGGCTGACGCAAGTGAAAGAATTGACACGGTTATCATAAAATCTTGGTGAAGAATCTAATCTCATTAAATTCGGAGAAAACCCGAATGTTGTCTGAATCCAATAAGTAGACCACAATATTTTAGACAAGTCAGGGTATTACGATACGGCAGTTTAAATATCATTTTTAATTTGCTTTTAAGCAAAATATTCGACTAGTCCATTCCTAAAAAACCTACCAGTCTACAAACAGTTGGTTGCAATGATCATCAGGGAGGTGATATGGAACAGCTTCGACCTAGATGAGTCTCGTCAGTAGCACTTTCGGATGGATCAATTTTATGATATGCAAACAAGCGTCGAGATGACAGTCTATGTGACCATTCACCATGGATCACGCAGTCCTTGTCCGTTGGGTTGTTACTATTTAACCGAACCTTCATCAGTCCCGTCTGATGTCGCACTGAATACGTGATAGTCTACAAACTAAATGCGAAAGTGGATTATCACTTCCAGCAATGTAGGTCAATAGGATCTAATATCGAGGGGAGTGAAAAACTGACCTACCTGCGTTTTGCTCCTACCTAAGTAAGTCGGTAGAGAATATGTTCGTGTAGGTCGAAAGATAAACTGAGATACTCAAGTGTATAAAATAATTTTCTCGGTCACTCCACATTAGCTTTATACTGGATCAGGTTGGAACAAAACATTCAACTTTCAGTCAAAACACACTGGATAAGAATACAATTGTGCTGAGGTATGTCGCCGGCAGGTCGCAATCTGCTTCACTAGTGACAAATCAAACAGAACGTAAAAATCGTTCACACTAGGGAAGCGGATGAAGTAAACAAGGATCAGTATTTTGATCATATAACAATTTCGCACGGTTATGACTGCGGAGTGCTTCAAACGTATCCAGAGAGAGTTTGGTCATACCAAAGGTTCTCAATGTAAGGTTTGTCATTGGCACAAACCTATCGAATCAAAATTTGCTATCAGAGTCGCTAACTTCTTAAGTGAGTGTAAAGAGTCCATCACTCGACACAACCGCCGGCTAAAACGGTGGGTTCACTGATTGAGTCATGTGGTTTGGACACAGTCTGTACCGACCACAATGCGAAGTAACTAACCGTTGGTGAGTGTGTCAGCAACTGATGAACAGTTCAAGTCTGGGGACCGGCATGCATAGTTGGATCAAGAAGAAGAAATTGTAGAATACAATGTTTTCCAAATGGAGTATGCTGTCAGGATGATTTCCTCACTATCCGATAAGTGAGAAGACGTTGAAAAATGTGGGAAATCTGTTTGGCGTCCACTCGTTTTTCCGTCGTAATTGAGTCATATCATGTCGCACCTTTTGTCATACGTAATTCGGTTCCATTTGCACGAATTCATTACTCATCTGTAACCGTTATTCTTCCAATTTTAAAATATCGCTCGAAGTTAGTGTCACGGCATTCACATACACACTGAATGTTACGGTCACACGCAATCGAACAAAGTTACACGCTAACCAATCGGTAAACACTCAACAAAAGTATCAAAGGAGATATCACTTTCTTGTGCAGACTGCGCTCCCTACCTGATTCCCCGACATCACTGAAAATTCCTCAACAACCTTTATGAACAAATCAAGCAATTATCTCTTTTTGCGCTAACGTCTGATCATATGTATCTACGACAACAACAAGGTCCACGCCACATAATTAATTCATTACGCAATCGAAAAAAAATTCAGTCCACTGGACTCGAGGAACTACATGCATAATGTTAAAAAGACTACACACTCAACTGGAAAGTAATAGTGTGGTTTGAACCTCATGAATAAATCACATTGAGACCGCGATTCACCAGGTATCAGCTTGTTAAATATTGAACTGGTTTCCAAACATATTGGATCACCTCTTTAACTTATGTGAACAGAAACCAGGTAAGCCATACGTAAGAAGTGTAGAAATGGCTGTTAAACAAGGTAGCTCAATATCAGCAGCTTTTTTGAATGAACTGACTACGGTATGTATCACTGTCATGGTTTCAAAAGACAACTTATTCGATCACCAGAGAACACAGTATATTAGGACTGAATGATGAAGCTTGCTAACGAGGTTATACAACTAAACATTGTCTTATGAAGCATCGAATTGCTGTGGCACAGCTAAACGATGTTACGAAATAGCTCATTAACGGCTCAGCAAGTTTGGAAACGACATGATAACACTCAATTACTACGGAAAAACGAGTGGACACCAAACAGATTTCCCACATTTTTCAACGTCTTCTCACTTATCGGATAGTGAGGAAATCATCCTGACAGCATACTCCATTTGGAAAACATTGTATTCTACAATTTCTTCTTCTTGATCCAACTATGCATGCCGGTCCCCAGACTTGAACTGTTCATCAGTTGCTGACACACTCACCAACGGTTAGTTACTTCGCATTGTGGTCGGTACAGACTGTGTCCAAACCACATGACTCAATCAATGAACCCACCGTTTTGGCTAGCGGTTGTGTCGAGTGATGGACTCTTTACACTCACTTAAGAAGTTAGCGACTCTGATAGCAAATTTTGATTCGATAGGTTTGTGCCAATGACAAACCTTACGACGCTGGTTTCTAGTATGAATAGTTATCATTTGGAGATCTTAAAGTATATACTTATGGGGTAATATCAAGTACGATTCAACGTAATACGGACAGCTAGCATGCTTTAAACTAACTTGTTAACATTTTGGCTCGTTTCTATCAATCGGTTATTATTTTTTGTTACTTTACGGTCGTCTGTTGTGAATGCCCGGTCTAAAAATACTCGCGACCGGTGACCTTTGGCGGGATCAGAATAATCTCAACCTGTCACTATCGTTGATAATCAACAGTTGTCTGATGTATGTCGCAGTGCGATTGTTGCATGCTTGATAAACGCTCGTTATCTTATGTTTCTTCCATTCGAACTCTTTCCATTACTGACCATCTCGGGCTGGAACAGTCTTCCGATTTGTTTTTTCTTACTAAACCATCCAACTCAAGTTCAGAATTACGCAACCTTTCACAATTTCCCTCAATTTGTAGATATCCTGCGAGCCTTATGAATCCTATGTTAAAATGATCAATTTCAGCTAAACCACAGAAACAATATTTTTATAGTCAGATCACATTGAAGCGATCAAGGAAAAAATCAGAGGCGCTCGTTCGGTCAAAAAGAGGGGATCAGTCAGATATACAGTGGGTTATCTCTGGGTTAGTGACGTAGAAAAAGTATATAGTCTTAACACAAAAGGAAGAGGTAGTACGAAGATGAAATGCAAACATTCAAATAGAAACGATTACTACACACTCACACGGATGCACGTACAGTGTACGATCGGGTCCACTGGCGACTTCCAAAAGCACGCAACAACTAAGTAGCCTTGATATAGATGTCTCGCGGGAGGCGGTGGTTAATTTTACAATATCCAACAAAGGTAAATAACCGGTTCTGTCATCTTGACTGGGAAAACGGCTGTGGCACTGACTGTTTTGAGGACAGACACGTTGGATGCTCATTCGATGTTATATTTGGATATTTCTGAATTAATCTTTTTTTTTTCGTCGGCTCCTAATTTGCGGCCTTGTAGTGAAGGGGTAAAAAGTAGTGGTCGTGATATGTTGTGTCTAAAAATCGGAAAATGCCTTGATCTCAGGTAGTTCGGAAAGAAGAGTCATGATAGTTTTGCAATTGAGTATGCAGTTGATCTGAAAGCTTTGAAAAACAGATATATTATAACCGTTTGGCTCAATCAACTCGCCAATAAAATGGATGCAAATGAGAGTAGATTATACGGTGGGAAGACAATTACGCGGTACACCAAAACATGTTCAAATAATATTAATCTGTTTGTGTGATTACTGGTGCCATGATACTGACAGTAAAGGACAATCTTGGTAATGATGGTACTCTACTATTTCACTTGTTTGCCCGTGTTGATTGACATAGGTCCTGTTATAGAACCTCCCAAAGATGTCAAGAAAATTCTCCGTGCACAAACCATGCTATATCACTCTGCCGTTTTCCTTATTGAGATGTGTAAGGGCAACAGAAAAATTCCGATTTTATAAGGATATGATAATGATTTGTAAATACTGATGCTACCAACTGGGTGTACATTTATTGGGTACGCAATATTTGGGTTCGTTTCCAAATCCCAAAAGTCGAATTCTCAGAAGTGCAAAGTGCGACGGTTCAAAGTCCTAACAGCTCTTAACCTTGTCAGCTCAAAATATCTGTAATCCAAGATCATTACGGTTCACTAAAACGTTTCTTTACAGGCCCGTCAGGCTAACAAAATAACTGGCAAAATTCCTGCAGACCGAGTTTCTGAGAACATACTGTTATGACGGCTTCTGTTGCGGATGCGCAGTGAGAGTTGAATTCCTCATAGGCCTGTTACAACAGGAGTATTCCCGGTTAGTCATGCTATTCGTAAAAGAGTAGCAGATCGGAACCATAGTTCCTGCTGGATTAGAGTACGATTGACGTTCAGCACACAGTAATCAATGCATGATGTCATTACATTTGGTACACGAGAAGCGACAGATAGTGCTACTGCTACACTAGTATCAACGTGGCACCAATGAAAGTCAGAATTCGCCTAGTAACCAGTTCGATCTCATATTCAAATTATCTTTACCAGGTGAGTCTAAACAGGGTTGGAACTGGCGGAAGAATGTTGGGTTAAATGTGATAATCATGAAACGTTATAATAACCGTTTTAAGACTGATGTAACGCGCCTTTTCCTTGCCAAACGCTCTAATACGGTTTTACTGCTTGACGTGGGTCCCTGCTATGCGGCTTCACCCAGTCTACTTGCGCAGAGACAAGAAGAACACGATTGCGGACAAACACGCTGTATTGCCAAATATCAGTTCGACAAACGAATAAAATGCCTGTAAATATATATCATCAACTAGTGGTCAAATATGGCCATTTACTTGTTGATTCACTGTCTGCTTGTTTAGGCCACTTCGCTGCCAAGTGGCCAAGTGGCCAAGTGGCAAGTAAGGCCAATTCCATAGGCGTTGGTTCTCGGTCTGGCGTGACACCCACGCTCACTTGCACTTATCCTCCTGTCGCGACGCACACGTTCACTTGCACGTATCCTCTTGTCGCGACACCCACGCTCACTTGCACGTATCTTCCTGGCACGACATTCATGCTCACTTGCACGTACCGTCCTGGCGCGACACCCACGATCACTTGTTTTGATGAATTTGCTTCCTAACAAAGACCACTTGATCGTACCCAGATTGACTGTATGTTTATACTAACGGAGTGCGAACAAGTTACACATCAAACCAGAATTATGTTCTCTGCTGCTAGTCCCCTTTTCGTTAACGTGATTTTCTCTTTTAGTGTCGATAACGCTTGGTTAATATGGCTCACTCTCAAACTGTGATCCATTGTCCACAATCACACAAACGTCGGATAGCCTCCCAGTGCGTGAATGGACAGCAGTAAAAGTTATCAAGTGTACAACGACGTCTACGAAACTTCATGAATAATACTCAGGAGCTGTGAATATCCACCGTTACTGTACTGCCGTAGTGCTGCAACTGAGGAAGTACACAAAGAATAACAGCAACAAGTAGACAGTTTATGATGAGTCCTGCCTGCCAAACGAATGAATGTGGTTACTGACGGTGAAACAACCATTTTAGTCTTTTCGAGTTGAACATCACCCACGACTGATTGCAACTGTCGCATTCCCATAGAATTTCCAGTCAGCCCGTTTCGAAAAGAAACACTAGACTCCAGTTTCGCTCCCGTTAGAGCTCATTAGTAGTGCATATCCTTGCCACAGCCGAGACTAGAACTCCGGTCACGCTTTCATGAGACAACTCTGTTGACTACTGCTCCATAGACCTCAAGTTAGACACGACCGAATTATCATATGTGAACGTTCGACCACTTTCGTTTGTGAGTAATAATCACATTGCCCGATCGCCCCGAGAGGAGACACAGTTATTGTCCTGTTAACTCCAATCGATAACCCCGTGACTAGAACTCTCTAGACAGGTCGAAATCTCCGATCTCATTAAACCTGCTAGGCGATATTTTAGATTACTGATGAGTAGCCGCGAATTCGATTAATTTCAAGTCGAACATCACCCACAATTGATTGCAGCCATCACATCCTCATAGACTTTCCAGTCAGCCCATTTCGAAAAGAAGCACTAGACTCGAGTTCCGGTCTCATTAGAGCTCGTCAGTAAAGTATATCTTTGAAATTAACCTGAAATTAACCAAATCCCCGACTATACGTGAGTATTTTAGTCTTTGTCAGATGGGATACAGATTGTTTGGTGATTATGTTCATCACTTTTCATTATATCATTCGTAGAAACTGCAGATTTGAAGAAACTGTGAAAGCTTGCGTAATACTAAATCTGTGTCGGACGGTTCAGTAAGAAAAGGTAAATCGGGAAGGTGTCGCAGTTTCAAGGGTTAATAACAGACAGATTTCGAATAAGAGAAACAGGGGATAACGAGCGGAATATAAACCCAACCACCGTTTATCAAGCGTACAACAATCGCACTGCAACATACGTTAGACAACTGTTGGTTTCCAACGAGAATGAGAAGTCCTAAGCATCTTCATTCTACCGCAATGATTCTGACGGTCGAGCTACCCGGATACTCTATTTGGTGTCCCGAATACAAGCGTCAATTACGAGGTTGAATTCGACTATGGATGATACACATACGACAAACGCACACACTTTCTGTGTCATCTGCACCCTTTCCTTCACAAGCGATTAGAGTAAAGCAATCGTTCCTATCAGAAGAAAGCTCATTAGAAAGGTAGAAGTGGTAACACAACCGCTAAAGCTTTAGCAACTAGTGTAGCTGGATTAACTACACAACCCCCATCGATCAGCACTGCACACATAATCGATGAGTCTTCACCACAGGGTAGCTCAAACTTATAGTTTTCAACCCCTTCTCGGTCCCTTCTGTTCAATCGTCGCTGATAAGCTACAATACACACATTCGGATAATGTTCATAGTGGACGATTAACAAAATCTGAGGCGAGATGTTAAGAATCAACATTACCGTCTTTTTTGTCATTTTAAAGGACTGTTATTATTAGAGTACAGGAACTGCATACAATATGAAGCACCAAAAAACACAGTTCTGCTATCAACCCGCTTCATACAATCATTCTGCTCACCAAGTTGAATTTTTCTATCTGATATTCTAACAGACGTAAACGATACCATTTGTGGAACGCTTAAATGAACAGTAAGAATTGATATCGTCCTTCTTGACAGAGCTCATCATGATCAAGTACGGTGTAATATGAAAGTCTGAGGTGATCGATGTCTCGTTGGATCTATGTTCCATGAATAATGTTGTATATCATTCATCCTCATTTGTTAATGGTATAATGCGTATATCTGATAACTGAAGGGCAGCTCTCAAATCCAGCAAGACGAAAGACCAGAAGTGACTAGTGGAACCATGTGTATGCACTATGGAGGACATGTCACCAAGGCGAATGACAATGCATTGAAGCCTATTGTGTACAGATACACGTCAGCCATACAAATGAGTGTACGCGTTAGCTGTTCAATGTTTTCATATAGTTTGTAAACGACTTCATGTAACAGGACTTCACAGGCTAGGCGTCTTTTATGATCACAATAGTAACCCACTGCGTTATTGATTTCTGACTGTAGGACCTTTAGAAAATGAATTGTTCAGAGCTCAAACTCATGCCATCCAGTAGCCGGTAACCTGTTCTCAGTACCTCAAGCACTCGAGTAAACATCCCGTCATCGGTTTAGTCGCAAGAACAGTTCTAAGGACGCCAAAAAAAGAGTCACATCTTTCAATGGACTTCGTTTCTGAGGTACATTATGCCACAGATACCCACACGGCTGCGTGATCACTTTCCTCAGGTTGAGACATTATCAGTGTGTGTGTGTTCATAATCTTAAAATCTTCGATCTGTGTGCCTGTCCAGTGTACCCGATACTTGCGAGTGTGAGGATAGACTCCCAGTCCCTCAGAATTTTCATTCCTTGTTAAGTACACCCAAGCAACTAACACATTGTACCGTCTTAATTTAGTTTTTTTCTGTGTATTTTTGAATAATCATTTTTTGATACTTTCAGCCACTTGCCATTTGCCGAATTTGCGATTAGCCCCTGTTTTGATGAACACAATCCGAGTGTTCTATTGTCAAACCCGCTTTCAGCAATATTGTACAGAGCTAGTCGGATTTACTGAACGAACGAGCACATTGACACGTGTGTCTAGATTGGATCTGGATGCACTAGTGCATTGTAGTCGCGTATGGTGCCCACAATGCAAAGCAGAGTATCCGTTTATGTACTCACGTTTTCTGTAAGCTTATTAGATAGTTAGTGTAGTCATATTATAGTAAGAAACGGTTGAAAACAATAATGCTGGATTAATAAACATTCTTACGGGGTACACGAGAACAGAAAGAATTCATATAAATTGAACATTTTTCACAATTGATAGTAACTTTTGCATCATCGAACTTCAGTTTCGCACTTGCTGAACCTTTCCGGCATTAGTCGGGATTTGTACTCCTGTCCATGTTCTTGTGAAGCCGTCTTGTTGCCCAGTGTGTTGCCAATAGTTCAGTTTTGTCTAATGCGAATGCAATGACTCGGTTTGTTTTGTCTACTGATGTGCATGTGTATTTATCTGAGCACAATAAACTATTCTGCCTACGATTTTTCCAATGCATATGTCAAATAACCGTTGCTAATGTGATAAAGCAGGTGATGTCTAGAATTCATCTTTTTATTCCGGATGTTTGAGAACAATGCAAAACAATGTGACAAATTTCATGTTTATTACTTTGAAATCAATCTGAAGGAGAACAGATCGCTAGGTCCTATACTGGACAAGTTTTGTACACTTGATTTGTTACTCTCTCACAAGTCCACACAACCTTGTTATTTGCTTACAAGTTTTTAAAAGCTGAACACAGCTAGCTTTTAATCGCAATGTTAACCCTGAAACAATTGAACTGAGAGGGGGGATAACAGCAGTAAGCCGGTTTGGACCAGACCTGGAATTATCACGGCTGGCATTGGCAACACACAAATCGTTGCACTTTTGCATGTGAGTTGGCTGATTGTGCGGTCTCACGGATTAGCCGGAGTAATCTGTCAGAGTTTTTACTCTTTAATTTCAGAACCCCATCCAATTAGATCGGTTTCTGGGTGCTTGGCCGACAGTCTGGTTACAAGAGTTTCACAAACTTAGCTGAGATAGTGTACGATGTAGCCAGTATGCGTGACTTACGGTTTACCATGCCACAACAAAAGGAAAGATGCCTGTATTCTACAACCAGCTGCTGTCAGTTACCTGCTGGAAGCAGTCCTGTTGAATACCACTCCTTCATCTGGTCACTAGTTCATTCGACTTAAGATAATTCTACCAAGCCCGACGTGTTCTGTACTAACGACCAAAACTTGGCAATCAGTTGGAACCCGAGAAGCTGGCCTGATAACTGAAATTTTCGTTACAAGAGGTTTGGTGAAGGAGTATTCGTGCACATACTCAGAAGCTAGTGATACAACGATATGTGAAGAACTCCACGATATAAGGTGATAACAAATCAGTCTGTTCCTTGGTCGATGTCCAACCTACTGTATGCAATGAGCTGTTGTCTCTAAGTTATATTTACTGTATGACCACTGACTATCAATATTTTTCTATCCAACAGCATCACTTATATTAAAATGGTAATGCTATCACTGACAAATATTAATCTACACTGAAGTTTAAGTGATCCTGTAAGAAGGATCGTCCTTCCTACGATGAATTCATGTTGATAATGTTGTTTGTTTTTATGTGGTACTCAGATGCCTATTCAGGTGTTTTGATAACAGATACGGTGGGTTCACGTGAAATTTAAACAACCGAAAAGTTTGTGCTATTGGATATCAGCATCACGATGCTGAAATGAAAATTCACGTACTAGATGGTGCAGACGGTTTGGATTGCGATCCCTGCCTTTTTATGCCCAGCTTGAGCAAGCTAACCGGCGTCAAATGATCCATACCATCTGTATCACCTAACAGCATCAACCATGTGTGTATGGCATATGGGCTTTTCTGATTGGTCTATCCGTAAAATAGTCTTCAGACTCGAGTTTCATCATTAGCAGTGTTCTTATTTCCAATACAATTGGTAGTATACACCACTGTAATTCATTGACTGTTTCTGCAATTATTTTGTTTTTCAGGTGGTCAACGTTCCGAACGGAAAAAATGGATGCACTGTTTTGAGGGAGTGACAGCCATTCTGTTCGTTGTCGCAATGTCCGAATATGATCTGAAATTGGCAGAAGATCAAACCACAAACCGTATGCATGAATCATTGCGTCTATTCGAATCCATTTGTAACAGTCAATGGTTTATTGAGACGAGTATTATTTTGTTTTTAAACAAAAAAGATTTGTTCATAGAAAAGATCAAAGTCTCTCCATTGACTATCTGTTTCCCCGAGTACACAGGTAGTCAAACATACGAGGAGACTTCGGCCTACATTCAGAACAAATTCGAGGAGTTGAACAGGCGAAAATCTACCAAAACTATTTACACTCATTTCACGTGTGCCACGGACACCAACAATATTCAAGTGGTGTTTGATGCTGTCATTGACGTCATCATTAAATCCAATCTGAAAGATTGTGGTCTGTTTTAATTTCGACTTTATCTCAGATTTGAAATGAATTCATTCAGTGGTTTCATTAAAAAAATATTTTGAGAGATTTTTGATTGTTTTTTGGTGAGCGTTGTGTATGTTTCAAGATTGCTTTTAGAAGGCACCTTCATTTGGTTTCTTATTCCCATCATTCGAATCCTTGTTTGAAGAAATTTTGTGGAGATTCTTGTGACAATGAAAGTAACCATGATGCTTTCTCAGTGCAATTTGATTGAATTTATTTTGCTGTCTTAAAATCTTCAAGAAAGAGTACAAATATTTAGGATGACTTCTTGTTACACCGAATTTCCACTACTTGTACATCATCAACTTTTTTGCACCATCAAGCTTAATTTGCATTTCTAATAATAAAACGGTAACCGTTTTTCGATTTTCATTAGATAATATGGTAACACTTTAAGATCTACCATATCAAGGTCATGATTCATTGAGTTTAGTATAGTTCGGTTGCATAATTGTGACTTTGCCTTAAATACCATCGCTACTGCCACACCCACTAAATGCTAGGGCTTCAAACGTCACTTGTATCAAAGGTTCTGTTTGTAGGTTATCCGTGAAGACCTATTGTTTCACATTTGTAAACCCGGAAACAAAAATCGGAGTTCAAACCATTTGAAGGAAGGCCCTACTGAAACGGCTGGCTCAAAAGGCTTATCTATAAAAACCGGCCTCCTAATCAAGTCCGGTTAACGAACGGCTCAAACATACCGTTGCGATCAAAATCGTACTAGCCAATACAGGGATGCATACACATTCAAACCCAAATAGGTTGTCTCCATCGGCCTAGTGTTTTGATCAACACGGTCCACAATCGATAACACTGGGCTATCGACAAACTTCTCAGTATTTAAAGAACAATGCAAACCGGAGAAACAGCATGCACCAATGAGTGCAAATGGACAAGTTAATAATACGATAGTTCCACAACGAAATGTGCTATCGCGACAATGTTTCCATCAGACGATGGATAGCAAAAAGAAGCTGTATTCATGAACAACACAGATTTACAGTTTATTGAAGCACTGATTGAAACCTTAACAATCTTCTCGTTGAATCTTAGTCAAGCTATGCTGTGTGCTTTGTTATGGCGCATAATACCTGCACCCTGACTTGACATTCATATCCGTGAGGATGTGAGCGTGTTATCAAGCCAAATCTATTTCAGAATCCCGTTGCGTCATTCTAACCCAAGATTATTACGGTTTGCTGAAACAGTCTCAATCAACCGACCCAAGCCAAGTCTTTGTGTTCAGAAACAGCTGATAGTGAATTTGACCTTTTCCTGGACTTGATGATCAGTCCCAACCCGCTTATTGATTATCCAACCCTCTAGTTAGTTGCTATAAAACCCATCCATGTGAGCTTAAAGTTGGTACTGACGAGTCAATGCGAAATGCTTGCATCTATCAGTTTTCTTATTCTAACTGTTGTTTAAGGGAATCAGTTGTTTCATATCCATTTCAAGTCAGTGTGCCTTTATTTTCTCTACTTTAACCATAAACTGGTTTCGTGATTCAGACAATTTGTTGCGTTATCCTAATCGACGGGAAAAGCTCATTTAAGAATGTTGCTTACATTGAGATGCACTGCTCCCTACCAACCAGAGTGAGCGGTGTCTGAACCGCTTCCCACTGCAATACCTGAGGTGCACCTTAGGTATTCGATGGTCGGATATGCCTGTGACAATTAAGGTACTTCGGCAGGCGAACTCGAAAGGACTTGAAACCATG
>LUCH01005123.1:27061-39618 GCA_013368495.1 Paragonimus heterotremus | reverse complement strand
CCCTGCGGATCACAACAGCACACAAGCCTGACCACCACGCCAAGGTCGCAGAAAAAGTCAGGGCATACTACATACATACATACAAACAAACATACATTGACTAGCGCCTTAACTCTAGTCGATGAGCCCACGGTTAGGATTTGTTGACTGTTGGTCGCATGTGCTCCACAGACGAGCAATAACAAGCATGTGACTCCAATCTGGTGCCCGTTTTAGTGATACAGCCGATCGAACTAGAGAGAGTCGAACAAGGGAGAGAGAGAGTGGTGTCCAGTTTGTACTAATCACATCCTCTACCAACTACCAATGATAAATAAACATATGATGAAACGACTAGCGTATAGCCTATTCTAACAAGTTACGAAAGAGTGTGAATCAGCAAGTGATTTGCGTCAGTAACGTTGGCGCCAAACACTAACATTGTAATCATTAAGATTAGGACGAGCATGATATTTCGTTAAATAAAAAGGCAACTAAAAACCATCTATCATTATATAATTCGAATGAATATCTTGAGAAATGTCAGTACCGACGACTGAAATGTGCTTAACTAACTCTGTGTGAGTAAAGTGAGTCCTCAGACAGAGATGTTTTCACAACTTACAGCAAAACTACATAACTATATCAGTGTTGTAAATGGAAAAGTGATTTGATCTGCAAATTGGTTTGTTTTCAGCATCCACTACATGGTGTGTGTGAGAATAGGTAATCATGAATAGAGGCCTTATTTTGCGTGGTTGATACATATCCAAATGTGTTAACAGTAGTGCAAATTAGGGTAAAAGGTATTTATAATAGGAAGGTAAATAATGGTAAGTCGATGCTCACTAACCCGCTTGTCTGGTCCACTTTTTATGTAGAAGAATGAAAATACTCGACGAACCGTCTTTTCATCTCTTCAGGGTATCAGTTTTATTTTTATTTCATTTGTTAGTTAATTTTCTAAAACTGTCCATTTAACAGCCACAATACTTCATTTTCTGAGTGAATAATGTAGTCACTTAGTTTGAATCAGCTTGAATCAACTAAATTATTTATGGTCGAGTTATACGTGCTGTATTCTGTTCTCCTACGTGTATCACAGGTAAGTTCAACACAATGAAGACTAAAACTGAACCTGTGAAATGTCAGTTAAGGTGAATCCACCGCTGGAACTCAATACATTTCTATGTAAATCACCAGTAACTAAGGACAGTACGTTTAAGGTGCAAAAATCGTTGGCGATACAAAATCCTCCAACTCGGATCTGGGATGAAGTTTGTGAGATTCAGCTTCGGATTCTGAGTAAGCCAAATGAGTGAAAATAACCTTGACCTAATGCGAAACACACCGGATTCGTACGATTGTTACGTCCTGCTTTCTTAAGGTAGGGTGACTGGGTTTTGTTAGAGACATTTATTCCGTCTGATTGATATGTTTACATGTGTTACTAATCCATAAATTGGGCTATTCTATCCGACCAGTGAGCGTGCAAGGTTTGTTCAAAAGAGCATATGTAAAATTTCATTTATAGTATCATATTCATGATGTGGTTAAATGAGTAGCTATAAGAATAATTGAAAAATAATATTGATTGTGTTGCCAGTTCTACGAAGAATGAACGAGAACAGTTGATTAGCGCTGGCCTAATTCAGGTGCACACCGTGTGCATTCGGCGAACTGCAAACCTTGCGGGTTTCGTAACTGTGCACCCAATAAGCTTCAGGTCCGGTACGAGGCGCTGGTTGAACTCACGACGTCGCAGTCTTAGAACTTTCAAGTCGGCTTCAATACATAGGCCAAATTTGTCGTACTGTGAATCCAACCGGTTCTTCGTTTCGTCTAGGATATCCATTTTGTGTTGCAATGATTTGAAGGAATGATCAGTAGCCTGAATTAGGTGACAGCCACATAAAAAAACATTACATAGAAGTCAGTTAGTTTAGACAAATGAACTAAAGAAGATTCATATATCAACTAATTTCTCAAGAACCAAGACGCTGTTACTTAGACCCAGTTCTCATTTAAAGCTGATTATGGAGGTTAGCTAAAGTTTCCATGAGCTATATTAGGATTATACTTATTTTACAACTTATGCTAGATAAAACCATTTCTTTTAACTTATGGAACTGTGTACAGAGAACTATAGGTTCATCGGTAGAGATGCATGAAATTCATTTCTCGTTCGGCTCGAGTAGGTTTCAGCTATCGATAAATGGTCACATATTTGGCTTATTTAGGATGAATGCCATTCGGAGCTGCTGGTTACACTTCTATTCATTTAACCTTTTCAATCAGCCACTTTCAAAATTAAGCATTAAAATCAGTTCTCAGTAGTTCTGGATTTGAAGTTAGTGTGCCTGCAGTGAACACTGTTGTTTCGTGGGAGATTGGCTCGAAGTTCGTGTTGTGCAGTTGACAGATACGTTTATCACTAGCAAGGTTTGACAACTGCAAAATGTAAATCTAGTCCTTCTTTCCGAAAGGAGCCAGCCGAAGATCTATCCGAAGGCGTGTGCTGTCCCTCAATTTATGTGTACAGGCATGTCTTCTTTACTGAGGAGTAGTCGGGGATTTGGTTAATTTCAAGTTGAACATCATCCACAATTGATCGCAGATTTCGCATTCCCATAAACTTTCCAGTCGGCCTCTTTCGAAAAGAGAAGCACTAGGCTCAAGTTTCACTCTCATTAGAGCTCGTCAGTAGTGCATGTCCTTGCCATGACCGGGACTAAAACTCCGGTTACGTTGTCATGAAGCAACTGTATGGACCAATGCGCTATTGCCCTCATATTAGACACGACCGAATTGTCACATGTTAACGCTCGACCATTTTTGCTTGTGAATAATGGTGGTTTTAATTGATCGCAGAAGTAGCATTCGTGTAAACTTTTCAGTTCAGTCATTTTTACATCTGGGTGTTAATAACACGCTTCTTACTGTCGCTGGAGCGCACCACTAATACACAGGCAGGCCACGAACGAGATTTGAACTTCTGCTTATATCCTAGTGGGTTAACTTTGTCAATTATTGCGCTACTGACCTCAAATCAGATGCTATCGAAGGATCATATATGAACGCCCATTCACAATCGCTTATAGGTTTCAATATTTTCTATAATATAAAAACACGCCCCCTCTTCAACGTATATGAATTGGCATATTGAACGGATGACACCTATTTTCAACGATGAAATTAATATTCAGACAGGAAGCAAATATTTCTTGTGCGATCCGCATCAAGTAGACAAACGCCATTCCGAAACTGCCTATTATTGAATATTGGTTCCATTTACAAAGGCCTGACTGCATACAGTTTTTGCAGATTGATGATTTTAGATGAGACCCAACTGTGCAAAGTCAGGGCTTCGGCTGGATTCGAACCAGCGACAGAAACACCATGCCTCTACGCGGCAAGCGCTCTACCAGCTGAGCTACGAAGCCACGCCAGGAGCTCGGAAATTCCACATTTGGACTCGGTTACCCACCCGTCCCACTGTCTCATATGGAATCCACCAAATGATTCAGGGGATCGACTGCCCCGGCAGGATTTCTCGAACAGTTCACGCTGGAATCCACCAACGCCACTGTTGAGCATAGAAATTGTATTACTAATGAGTAGTGTGGCAGATTGATGATTTTAGATGAGACCCAACTGTGAAAAGTCAGGGCTTCGGCTGGATTCGAACCAGCGACAGAAACACCATGCCTCTACGCGGCAAGCGCTCTACCAGCTGAGCTACGAAGCCACGCCAGGAGCGGGTGGGTAACCGAGTCCAAATGTGGAATTTCCGAGCTCCTGGCGTGGCTTCGTAGCTCAGCTGGTAGAGCGCTTGCCGCGTAGAGGCATGGTGTTTCTGTCGCTGGTTCGAATCCAGCCGAAGCCCTGACTTTTCACAGTTGGGTCTCATCTAAAATCATCAATCTGCCACACTACTCATTAGTAATACATGTTCAGATTGACAGTTCACAAACGTTTCCGTCCCTGCTTGGATTGTTTGTGTAGCCGTGAAAAGTCTGAGAGTTGAGATCGTCAGAGTAGGCTTTCTTGTTTTGTTTTAGCAGACAGTTTTGATCAGCCCGGGGATACCATCCCTTTTGTGTATATTTTTATTCCGAGTAATATTTTTATTTCCCAAGTGTATCTCATGGCAGATTGTGACTTTTCGTTACCTTTAAATTACAGAATTTGACAGTGATCATACACTTCAGGCTAGATTAGTACAGAATTAAATGGGTTCTGTCATTAAACCGAAACTCGTCGTAATGAGTCCGTATCATACGAACTCAATGAATTGCATTTTACTATAAACGAGTGTTATTCACGCTATCAAATAGCTATTCAACATTGTTCTCTCCTGTAACTAATTGTTTGCATAGCTCCTTGTTGATTACGATGATGAGCAACCACCGAGGATACCTTCATATTTCAAAATGATATACTACCAGTCAATGAATCAAATGTCTTCTTACATTAAATGCGTTGAATTTGGGACGCACACAGTTGAAATAAATGAAATTTGGAATACATTCTGGTCCGATCAATACGGGTTAAAGTACTTGTCTTCCTTTGGGGAAAATGCAATCACACAGTTGTCTGGCACCTAGGAAATATCCCAATAACAGATGTCTCCTTTTACTTCCTCTTCTGATACTGGTGTTCCCATTTTAATTGAGGTCATATGATTTTACTGTCGGATCATTGTAGATACCGGAATACTCCCATAGACCGTGACATATAAATGGGTATTTCAGAAGAAGTGTGAGGACTTTTTCTTAGTGTTTAACTCTTCTAAATATTTAGCAAATAAATGACGCCAAGTCCTAGTAAATGTCATTTTTTAGGACTCATCGTTTGAACCACAGGCAAACTTTTAGAATGATCAGTACCAATATGGTTTTCTCTTATAGTTAATACATCCCATACATAAACATGCTTGAAAAACACTGAACGAATGGTCAGAACTAGCTGTTCATTGTTATACAATCCCAGAATGAAGACCATTCATAAATTTGGCAAACTTACCCTGATACCTCTAGCCTGCATTGCAGATGTAGTACGTAACCAGTGGTTTCGAACATTTCGCTGACTAATCGTTGTCAAGGCCACGCATCTCTGGAACATACGTGGTATGGATAAAAAGAAACCGTTTTTGAACCCACTTGTTTCTCCGTGTTCCGAGCTAAGCTATTAATGAGTGCGTCGTGAATTGCAGCTCGCGTTGCCTGCACAAATTGTGGAATCTGTGGAAGCATCGCATCTAGCTCCCGACGAAGTCTAGTCGCCTGTTCAAACAACTCCTCTACAGACCTTAACATTGCAGTCGGATTCCAAATTTCCGGATAGTCCGAATTCACTTCAATTTGTAGCCTCTTCTAACATCGATCAAACGTTGAGAAGAAATTACTTTGTTACTCGCTTACTTCTGTTCTTGACAAGCCAGTGGAAGCTGTTTTTCTTTGCATTCCACGTAGTTCGTTCACAATGGTCGTTTGCTCATTTAAAAGAATGTCAACTTGATGTTGTGCTGCTATTAAATCCTTGATATGAAAAAGTAATCTAGTCAGTAACCAATGAAATCTCACTCTCATCATTTTATGTAGCCGTCTAAACTGAGCTTCAAATGAACATTTGAGTCCACTCAGTAAACATTTTTCCGCATCCATGATATCACTTAAGTCAGTAGCCTATCGTTTGAATGGATAAACTTGTTAGGCTATTTGATATCATGTACTTTGGACCCAGTTTGCATCTCTCGAATATGTTTGCCACGAGTAGACAATTTTATATCACTTCGAATATCCAGGAGCAGTTTCTCCATTAGACGTTGATACCGCAATAAATTTCTGGTAACCGTTTGCATTGCTTGGAGTACCAAGCGGAGTTTAAATTGTCTCATTTTGATGCTTTTTTCATGTACAAATAGTTCACGCGAATAAACTTGATGGTCTGTTAAAGCTAAGCTTTGAGCGGTTCCGGAGCGAAATATGATTTCTGTGAGTGTTTCAATTTGCTGTATCAACTTGTCCAACGATGGAAATGTAACTTGACCTTTTCTGTGTTGACCATCTGATGAACAGTTTATGTTAGTTTCCATGCTTTTTAACTGGAAAATATAAATACAGCGCTACAAGAAGTCAGGATGAGTACGTCGTTCCACACTAGATCTATTAATAAAATACTTTCCATGGGAAGAAAAACATCAAAAGAAATACTTTTATCTGAAAGTTAATTTTTTGGTAAAACAGCTCTCTAAGGACAGGTTGAATCCACTTCATCCGTGGGGAAAAACAGTTCAACAGACTCGTCAAATGAAACGCATCTCCGTTGCCTAACGATGGAAAGAAGGAGTACAAACTAAATGAAACTCTTCGTTAACAGTTGTCACTTACCCATGTAGTGAGCATCAGTCTGTTATATATTCTTCAACCCTAAGCCTATGGAACGTTCACTGGAATTTCCGTATGATGTTTTTCAACAATCACCTCTTGCTAATGTGATTGAAGAATTCAATGGTCGAGTTACTGCTTGCATCGTGATCTTGTTCGTAAAGGTGTTGTAACACTGGGACAAATGTTTGATGAACTAACACTGTTCAGTTTGTTTCGTGTTGTCCACTATTTTCTAGCCATGATCACTTTATGCTGCGTTATCTACTGCATCAACGTGTGGGCTTTGAACGTTGTGTGATGAAAACGAACTCATTAAAAAAAAACTCCAGGTGAGGATCATCCGACTACATACATCTTTTTAGATGGTTCATAATGCTTAGCACAAGACGTTATTAAAAACTATGTTGATGAAAATCTAACAGTGCGTTCATTTTGACAGTTTCAGAGGAATTTACTCATCCTACTCCCAAATATCCCACTCATCAGTCGGGTTCCATTCGACAGAAATCCGTTTCTTCTAAACTAAATCACCTCCACCAGAAAGGCAGTCTTAAGCTTCACGGAGAATGTTTTTTTTGCTTAAAGAAGTGCTGTATATCTTTCCATAATCATCCAGTATTTTGATTCATTTCTGTCATTGAGCAGCTAATCACACAGCAACCATCAACCTGTTAGGCAATCGAAGTGCTATTAAGCTCCTAAAAACGAACGCACAGGTTTTAATGTTTCACGTGAATTTCAAAATTTCCTGCACTAAGTTAAAGCAGTCACCACATCAGTGGCTTTAGATCAGTCATAAATAAAACTGTTCATTGCGTCGATAAGCACCAAACCATTTAGAATTAGGACAATTATGACTGGCAGCACAACGAAAATACTGATCCCGTTAATGACCACGTTAATAATGGTTCTAGTGAATATGATAATGGAAGTGCCACTCATCATGACGATGTTGACAATAATGATGATGATGTCGACTATGGCGATACGGATTCTAGTGGTTAACGAGGTTAGTATCGATTATGGGATTAGTCATGATGATGTGGATGCTGGTTACGGTAATGTTAGTCCTCCTTATGATTCTAGTAATCATACGGATTGGGCTTATGGTAGGTAACATATTTCCCACACTGTGGTGGTTTTCTTGCCTAATTACCCGTTTACTCTATGAGTCTTCTCCTTCAGACTTAAAAGAAAGAGGGCGGTCTTTACAGCAGAACGCATTTCTGTGTTTCAGATTACAAACAAAGTAAAGATGTTTAAAGTCGAAGGTGCTACTGGTTAAACAAACATTGCTTGGTTTATTAGATTCAGTTAAGCATTAGCCCGTTAATGTGACAAACAGTGGTAGACTGTAGTGTAGAGAAAGAGGGTATAATTTATGCCAGCCTAATCCAAGGATGACGATTTGACCAACTACATTAGTCCCTAAGTGAAGTCGGCACTGCGACACTTTTGTCCAGCTAACCAACTGCGTGTTCTATTGGACACTAAGAGTTTGGCTCTCCATAGCCGTGACACCGAAGCGAACAGTTTACCTTTTACCTGATACGCCAGTACAAATGCAGTCAATCAGTTAGTCGAAGCTGGCCAAACAAAATCCGGCTCCTTTTTATACATTTTGGAGGCTGATGTAATCCAGTCCCTTACTATGGAACTGAATTCACCAGCAGTTTGCGAAAGATTGAGACATACAGGTTACTTTTTTCACTTGTAGTCGTTATGTGCAGTCTGTTAGAAACGCTGACCGTTTCTACCTTAAAGACTGACGTCAGTTAATCGAAATATTGAAATCTCCTGGAATATATCTTCTGTCATTTTTGACCAAGTAACAGAAAGGACAGAACAGCTTGTATCTTTTGCTTACTTGACACCTTCAAAGTTACTGTACTCCATAATAAAATGATTCTTGTCTGCAACGAAGCTACCAGTTAGTTGTCTGTTTTCTCCGGACTTGCAGCTTAACGATGCAAGGATGCTTACACTAGCAACAATGTTGTTAAAGTATGTGGGAACAATTTTGCTAGTGAGGAAAATAACTGCTGTTAGTTGCTATGAGGAATATGCTGATGGTGATGTCGATGTGTGTAGGATCTTCGACTGTTCTGATACAATTAACGATGGACTAGGCAACGAAGGGAGCAATCGGGACTGACTTAGTTGAGCTATAGATGGTTGTTATTGAACCTTTTCAAACCTTATCAGTGACAGTGTGTTTGGGAAAGCCATAGATTACTACTCGCTCCAGACCTGAACGCGAACAATTATCTGCTCGATCTCCGTCGTTGTTTGATGAGTTGAAACAAAAAGGAATTCAGTCATAAGGCTATGGTCTAGAGATGAACAACATGAAATGTTATAACTAATGTATATGACTGCCCTAACTTAGTCGGCTGTTTTGCTTCTTACTAAACAATTGTTCAGTTGCAGTATAGTAGAGCGTGACTTATATTGTCTTGGCTTCTGTTTTTCTCTGACTAATTACGAACAGTCCATAAATTATTAGGTAGTAATTTTTGATAGACGTAGTGTAGTTTTGTGATCGATCGCTTGTGCACGCGAGTTCGAACACGCTTATCAACCAGCAATAAACGGAAGTACTCTATAACTAAACCAGGCAAAGTGGTAATCGTAGGTTTGATTATCAGAACCTATTCTATCCAGTCTTGGATTCAGTATAACGTTCACGACCTCAACAGAAGGAAACATTCATTGATTGCAAATTGTTGTCGGTTTTTAATGTCCAGTTTGTCAGATTGCGCTGTCAATTTTTTTCGGTAATTAGTACTGTTGTGTACATTCTCAACATTTACTGTGCCAGTTATCTTTAGTAAGTATGACTGTAGAAGTGACCTGCGTGTACAATACGTAGCTATTACTTAATTGAGCTATTTACTCACTAACATTAAACTAACAAGTTATTTATCAACTTTAAGAACGATTGTAATTTCACAAACTGAATAAGGTTCGTACTGTATCCAAGATTTTTCCTTTGGGTGAAATAGATAAAAACCAAAATTTGTAACCAGATCTGTGACGTTCATTTTGTAATTATCAATATCGTGGACCATTTATCAGTAAACAAGTTGATGCTCATTAGGTTGGATGAGTCACACGATTTCGACACTCACTATTAAAGCTCATAAAGATGGTATACCCTCTGGACCAAGCTGAGTATTATTCACGAATTGCTTTACTTGCGCACGTATACGAGATACGCGAACAATAGTGCTTACGTCAACAACTTCAACCCTGGGGTTGAAGTTTAACCATAATTGGGAAAAATAGATGTGCCGTACCTGAGTACAGACAAGAGAGCAGCTATGATACTTCGTTCGTGTTTAGTATTAGGTAAGGACACTGTGATCAACACAGTTGCCTCAAGAAAGCGTTATCAGATGTTTGAATCTTGGCAAGGATATACTCTTGGTGTGAACCCTTGTAAGACAGACACTTGTATCTTGTCATTCTTTTCCAGATGTTGATACACTTGTATGAATGCAAAGGTGCGGTCAAATCTGACTCACATTCACTTCAGGTTCATCGCTGTTGAACACTATAAAGGTTGCGATCTCAATATAATACTTTCTTCTCGGTTGAGCCAGACGAAAATTACATCAAATTGTAGTAGTAACATTTAGTTCAGGTTAACGCAAAAATGAATTTGGCGGATTGTGAGTTTATCGGCTGATCATCTTTGTACTATAGTTGTCAATTTCTCACCACGTTAAGTTAAGGCGTATCAGACTGTTGATCACCGAGGTGTGTTTAACTATTGTCTAGTTGACTAGTCCGACATCACAAACACACACAACAAATGTCTGAATGAGTCATTAACACACATCAGGTTCTATTGGTCGTGCACTGTTAAAAACTTATTGATTTCTGATGCCTGAGCTTGCTGGGGCATTGCGTTTCTGAGTCTCGATGTCTGCCTACAGTGAAACGTATTTATGTCACATAATAGCTTCATCAACCAAACACAACTGTAAATCCAGCAATTCACGTTACTAATCTTTGAGTAGAACAACCGGAAGACAAACTATGGTATGAATTGATTTCACAAGCTGTCATCATGCTTGAACTTTGAAGTGGCGTGTAAACAGAAACAACGAATGGTACATACAGGGCAAGTGCATAATTTGAGTAGAATATCCACTGATATTTACAACCAAATCTACTACAAGCAGAGACTGATTTGTCAATGGCTTATAGAACTGGTTACGTATGACTGACAAACAAAACTTCACTGTGCTTCAAAATTTGCGATTTGTGAGAATTCAACAGAATGATACACAATGAAATAACACGAGCTTTGTGACAAGCGGTAAATAACAAGTGATCTTTGATAACCCACTTGAACCTGGCACGACATAAACCATTGTTTCTACATTTTATTCTCTGTAATTTCATTCGGTGTGGACTTAGCTTGAAGATGGACCACAGGTTGGTTGTTAGATGTTAGGTTTGCGGTAGATATTTTTAGAAGAAAACCTTATAAGTCCGACCACCGCCGGTGTGATCCTTTAAGAGTAAACCATTTTCTCCAGCTGATCAGATATTAGCACACGCATGGTCTATAGACAAGCACATTAACGCATTGTATAGAGTTTCATGTCACTACTAAATCGCTACCACTTGGGTCTCCAGGCATACGTTTGACGTAGGAAAATTGTCACTCAGCAATCCGCCTCGTAATCTTAATCTGTACATCAAGTTTGTGCTTTTATCAGTCAACATGCCTAACTAGACAGAATTAGGCTGAGTGTACTGAAATGTCAACTGGGTGAATGAATGGTATACAAAAGAAGTAACCTATCGGTATCGAGAATTAAGTAAAAGTGGTGATATCACCTTGCCTTAATCACTGTTCGTGTGTAAAGACCTCACTAGAAAGTGGAACGAGTTATGTGTGAAAATTGTGTCCCTTTAATATCAGTACCCCTCCGAATATCCAGCTGCAACTGCTCCTGTCAATTTTCGTTCAAGACTTTATATTACACTTCTAAAGAAGTCTTTATCTTCCGGAACGACGCTTATGAAGGAATGAAAGTCTGGCCAATTGTTTTTGAAATATGACCAGTTGCAATCAGTGGTCTCTAATCATTAGATAAAACTGGAGATGTAGCTGTTAAACTGGGGTTAGTCAGGTTCGCTTTCTACTGTGATGTAAACTACCCGACTGCGCTTTGAATACTCATGTTGTTTTTGATTTGATCGGCCCTTCGAATTGACGCGCTAGTAAGAGACAAGACAGCGCAGTCAACTCCGACACTAGCCCTATCTGTCACTTCCGGATCGGGCAGAAGATGGTACGACAGACATAACTGGGACCATGTTGTGATCAGCTATTTCTGTGTACCTCGCTTTAACATGACACGACTTAACTACCGCCTGCTTTGATCTAAAACAGGGTTGTGAAAACAAATATCGTCCTATCAATGACTGTGGGGCAATTCGAATGACAACTGGGACTCGCGATCAACGTCGTCTCGATTGGAAGGAGTGAGGAGTTGTCAGCATTGAATCCGTTCAATCCGCGTGCTGCTCACACCGTTCGGACGGGTGTTAATCGACTGAATTTCATGAAAAATACAGTGTAGCGAACAAGCTCGTTTTCAGTGATTCATCATCAGGCTAAATACATCATATTTATATCACATTTTACAAGGGGATCATGAAGGAGGTAAACACGGACGGGTGGTTTATGAAGTCAGTCAACTGAATGTCATACTGCATCAAGTACCCACTTGAACAGTGGTTCTTGACAGGCTAACAGGGTGGGGGGATGGCCAAGGCAGATCCAAAGTCTGAACAAAACGTTTCTGCACACACAGGGGTGGGTTAAACAGACAAATATATATATATATATATATATATATATATATATATATTCCGACACGCTTATTTGTTCGGTAACGGATCCTGGTGTGGATTTGAAACTTCACAATAAATCGTTCACTACTCAATGTTTGCCCTTTTTAATACCTCAGATATATATATATATATATACACTTTTGCTGACACACGTGAGCTCCATATTGTAATTTTGACACACAATTAGGCGATCGTCTTATTAGCGGTACAGCTGCATCAGCACACTACTGAATATTTGTCATTTTGGATGAAGAGATATAGGGGCACTACACCGAGGACCACAAAGATTGACTGGTACAGATAACCTAA
>LUCH01005123.1:17061-22061 GCA_013368495.1 Paragonimus heterotremus | reverse complement strand
AAGATCCATGCGCTCCCATAGCATTTTGTCCAAGTTCTTGATTGCTGTGGTCGGTAGCTTGCCTTTCTTGTTGAACGGGACGCCCAAAAACGTGAAGCTATTGATTACCGACAAACAAGAAATGGGAGAGGAAAAAATGGCGATTGGCCTGTCGTCCAGCACTGTGATTTTTCTGCGGCCGTCGGCCATAACGTTGATACAGGTGGATTTGTTGCTGTTGATGGACAGTCCCAAGAGTTCCAGCTGGGAGGCTAGGTTGGTAAGCCTGTCCTCGAAATTAACCCTATCTTCCGCGAAAAGAATGACGTCATCCGCGAAGGCCAGATAGTCCAGATGACCAGCCGGAGATGACTATGGGAAGAAGGAGGTCTCATTGAGGGCCTCATCCATCGCCATGATGAAAAGAAGAGGGGAGAGTGAATCACCTTGCCGCATGCCTCGTTGAGTGTGGACAACAGTGTCTTCGAAAACAGAAGTAGCCGCACTGTAGCAGCTGCACAGATATTGTCAAAGAAGAGGGGGATCACCGAAGGATGCGGCTGCCCTCAAAATGAAATCATGAGAAATAGAGTCAGAAGCTTTGGAAATATCCAAGGAGGCAAAAGAAGCGTTTCTACAAAAAGTATGAGAATGACGGAGAACGGCATGTAAAATGGTGGTGACTTCGAAACAACCATCTCTTTGAAGAAAACCAAACTGGAGTCGCTCAGTCGGAAAGTCGGAGACCCATAGTTTGAGAATAATTTTGTGTAGAAGGTGGACAAAAACGGAAGTTACGGATATCGGGCGGAAGTCAGAGGGGTGAGAAGAGGAGGGGGATATTGGGTCAAAAGTGATTCGGGCGACATTCAAATGGTCTGACAGCTTTTTTGCAGACAGTAAAACGTTCAAAATGCAGCGATTGAACCGGCTTTCCGCTTGAGCAACTGGGTTGGTGTGAGGTTGTCCATACCAGGGGAAAAACCTTTGAGGGTCGATAGTGTGGTCGGTATCTTGATAGCAGTGATAGGCTTCAACACACTTTCGTTTGTCAGGACGACCATCCTCGAGGCCCGTTCGTCCCTAAAGGCTGGTTGCTCAAACACAGTTGTCTAGTAGGGACTGAAACCCTCCACCCGGTCATTAAGAGAATTAAACGCTTCCCGCCAGGGGCCATCTGGAACCGTTGATGCTGCGTCTTTCCTGTCCCTACGGAAGAGGTTCTGGATGTAACCGTATTGTAGTTGACGCCGTTGGTGGCGGTTAATCAGTCGTGGCAGAACAACAGGCCCTTTTTGCTTCTGAACCCATCGGTGAGGGTACCAGGTTCAACAGAACTCCTCCACAGCATTCTGGAACCTTTCCGTGGTGTTGGGTTTGTTCAGCCGGCTATCAACAATAGCGGGAAGATGACTGAATGCGGCGTTGCGATTGGTAACGCTAGATAACACTCTTCGAGCTTCGACTAGTAGTAGGGTAGCTGAATCGACTGCAGCTGTGTAGTGCGGCTACTGGGGTTGAGCGAGATCTAGCCGGCAGTCTTCAGTCATGTTACGGCGCTCATCATTAGAGTGTGGTCGTGGCGGATCGGGTGAGGACGCTTCATCTGACTCGTCTAAGTCGATCGGCAACAGACGCGACGTGCGGAAGTTCGGTCCAATATAGGGCGCACCGACTCAACCATCGAGTATTTCTTGAGCATGATGAAACACACACAGATGGCATAACCGCCGACGTAGCTGCGCAGGTAAGAAAAGTTTGATTAGAAACTCAGGCTCTCAAAAGTTTTCGATCTCACTCTCACTTTCGTGCTCAAAGAACGCGCTACCGCTGGGATCAAGACAGATTCGGAAACAAGGCAGAGAAATATATCAAACCGTGCAGTTTCTTAACTGCTTCGGAAAACACGATTGCTGGGAGGTAATGGCGACCGCCGTCGTCTACATTCCTACTGCTGGTTGCTTACTTTTATACTCGACAGGAAATCAAAGTTGGGTTTCTCGCTAGACGACAAGGTCCAAGTCGATATCGGCCAGCCTGAAAATGAGCACACACATCGCTCCAACTGGGCTCACATACATATCTTCGGCACCTGCTCCATCACATTACATGTAAACCTACGGCGTGCTTTCCGCTGACTGAGAGACTCAACATTCTCCATAGCAAACCGGCACTTTCATTAAGTGAATCGTAAATCTAGGTCACCTAGTCGGCGATGCGCGAAATATTGAGTAGAATCGTGGGTTTAAGAGGATTTTCGAAGGGTAAAAACATCTTCCATTTGAGTGGCACTGCCTTTTGAATCAACTAACCTAACTGTAATGAGCCATTGCCATACTGCAAGGACACTGCTGAGACACAATGAAACAGCTTGTACTAATACAGACCGCCCTCAGTAGTCTCGAATCGACAGTCAGACCCACGAAAAGTGGGCAATTTCAACACTAAATTCTAAAAGTACCGTTGCTACAGATAGCTTGTCAACTGGTTCGTTTGTGGTAGTTTGGGCAACCTTCGCTCTGACGATGATACTGTTGAGCATAAATAATCCGCTGCAAACTTGAATAGATTCGTCCTGTTTTAGAACGGCGACTATCGGATGCACCCATTCTGAACAATAACCCGGTTTGATCAGATCCTTTCGAATCATGTCTTGGGGGCAACAGAGACAATCTCTTCTTTGGACAGCGGCATCGGTCGAGGCTGTGATATACTTGGTGGGGTGACATTGGCTTTCATTCTCATTCAATGCCTTTTCTTAGGAAGTTTTCTAATATTGCCGGTAAATACATTCGGATATAGATGAGTAGTAGGGGATTTTGATTTTCATATAGATTGAACATAACCCACAATTGATCGCAGCTGTCGCATTCCCATAGACTTTCCAGTCGGCCCCTTTCGAAAAGAAGCACTAGACTCGAGTTTCGCTCTCATTAGAACTCGTCAGTAGTGCATATCATCGCCGCTGCCGGGACTTGAACCACGGACATGCTGTTCATGAGGCAACCGTGTTTACCACTGCGCCATTGACCTCACGTTAGGCACGACCGGATTATCATATGTGAACACTCAACCACTTTCGCTTGTGAGTAATGATCAGGTTGCCCGACCGCCTCGAGTTGAGTGTTCACATATGATAATTTGGTCGTGCCTAATGTGAGGTCAATGGCGTAGTGTTAAACACGGTTGCCTCATGAACAGCATGTCCGTGGTTCAAGTCCCGGCAGCGGCGATGATATGCACTACTGACGAGCTCTAATGAGAGCGAAACTCGAGTCTAGTGCTTCTTTTCGAAAGGGGCCGACTGGAAAGTCTATGGGAATGCGACAGCTGCGATCAATTGTGGGTGATGTTCAATCTACATTCGGATATGTAGAGCAGCATTTTCGCGAAACAAATTTTAGCACAGCAGTGATGCAGATGCAAACTGATACCCATGTGTGCACCCAGCAACCGCCACACAATCCACCGATAGCACCAATCGTTCGTCACCGTCTGGAGAACCATCACCCTACGCAGGTATTCACAGTTGTTTACGCAACTGATAAGCCCCGATTGTTACGATTTGCTGAGGCAGTTGCTCTGAAGGTTTGGTGTCCACCTCTGTGTGTACAGAAAGACTCTTTTGTTAGTTTATCAATCCCATGGTAATGATGCTTTTGTCTGATTAACGAACAGATCCACCGTGTGTTTCCTTATATGTCTAGTTTCAAAATTGACCCCTGTTTTATGTTCAATAATTACTCGTTCTGCAGTACGCACTTGATAATATGCAGAGAAATTTGACAGGTCATAAATCGTGTGTATTTACCTTTTTGACTGTTCTACTAAGTTTCGGATATAACGACCTCAGAAAATCTATCTGGACATCATTCTATCTGGGTAGGGTGTAGCCTTCGGAGAAACCATCTCGGCCCGTTTCAACAGCGATTTGTTGTTACCGTTCGAAACGTAGACTACCACGGTACACTCGGAATTACCGTTTATAAAAAGCGTAGTATTTGTGTGTCCCAGGTGTGACACAATGTTTTTCAAGTTACTTACAAACGTATATGATGAGGGATGAACAGATGAAGAAACAAAATAACAATGACAAAATCATATGAAATAAGCGTGATGAAAGATGTTAAGTCTAGTTCCATCTGAGGTGACAATATGTGATCACTTAGTCCAAAGAAATCTGTACAAATATCACACTGAGGTAGTTTTGATTAAATCAAAAAAGTAACGATAAAAAATTGATGGCTTAATGAATGGTTTCTGCGTCCGATTTGTTCAAGGAAATTGCATCAGATCGTATAGGGTTTGTTTGCAACAGTACATGAACGACAAACTCGAGCAAACCGGCCAGATGTGCCGCATAAACCATAAGTGACAGTGAATGCCGAACAAGTTTTACAGTTGACTCAATACCGTTGACTGTCAGATCGACAACAACTTTGTGAGAAAACATCAGAGGAGAGGTAGCAAATGACGCAAAATTCACAGGGGCGTTATCCATATTTGTTGTAGTGGAGGCAATCCGTTTAGTTTGCTTCTGAACATCGATGTTTGTTCGGGCAAGATCACAAGCACTATCTCAGAGGAACTTGCTGGAATCTTCCGACATCAATGATTCTAGAGACTTCCAGCCCAACATTCCGGATATTAGCCGTTGGATTAGAAAGAAGTCTTCACTTTCCTTCTCTTAGACTAAACTGCAACCTCATTGACGGATAACATAAATCAGACGTGAATTGAAATTATCCAGCCCCTCACCATGTTCCTGTCGCGGTTGAGAGAATTGGAACTGCGATGTATATATGTTAACTGATAATCCAAGGTGTTTATCCAATACTTAGAGGGCTTCCTTCACAGACTTCTTCATATTACGACTTAGCGCATCATACGGTCTCAAGCCTTCCTGTTTGAAGTGAAGTCGCGGAATTTTCAACTTATGCTCATCGGAAAACTTGATCATAAGGTTGAAAACCTGCGCCATCTGTACATAGCCTGAAAATATAGTTTTTCAAGAATTCCAG
>LUCH01005122.1:28917-41121 GCA_013368495.1 Paragonimus heterotremus | reverse complement strand
CGTGATTGGATATACGATTAGCTGATTTGTTCAACAACTCAGGAACATAACAGAAACAAAACAGGCACGCACAACAGCATGGTCCGAGTCCACGTGGTTGCTCCAAAAGGTACGACAGTCCTTAACAGAGTGGCGCCACCTGTAACTAAATGCTATATGATCCAACCGTGTCCACGATTGGGAAACACACAGAGGTCTCCAAGTAACACAGTGGTTCTTTATGTGTTGGAATGTGGGGCCTGAAATATACAGACCGAAGGATGCACACAGCTGTAGTAATCTCTCGCCACTGTCAGTGCGTTATGCTCGTACACCAAACATGCCTCCTAGCCGCTTCTCATCCGGAGAAAGACGACCAAGCTGAGCATTCAAATCGCCCGCTAGTACGATGATGTCTGTGCCCTGCTAGTACCACCGTACCTATTCACGTTCTCTTGTGAATTTAAATTTACTACAAACCAATTCAAAGTTAGGGTGTCAGCGTAAGTACCGCAGCTTTACTCGTGGCTGTTTAATGAATCCGCGTCATCTTCAACACTGTAGGTTATATGTCCTAGAATGACTGGTTTAGACATTACCGTTAGGATCGCGACCAAACTAGTCCGACGCTTGTTTGAATTCTGAAAGCCGACTGGGATTTCGGCTGATATTCGTCCTCTTTAAGGAGTTGGCTCTCTCACGTCAGCCCTCCATGCGCTTTTACTCGTCGCACTGAAGTCTGCTTATTGTACGGTGGGTAAATCATTAAATAAGTCCTGCAAATTCATCTCCTTCCGGTTACGACTTCCGAATCGAGTTAGCATGAGGCCGGGGAGACTGGGCGTACAAACCAAAGAGCAAGGAATTAGGTTCGCAATACTGGTCTGCGAACTAAGGAACGGCCTTCCTCAAGAGGGCTTACTACAACACAAGCGGGATTCTTGTTAGGGTAAACCTGACCCGAACAGGATTCCGCTGCCAGAAGTCGGATATCTCAAGATGTTACTGAGGTTTGCGTCGGCATGGGATCCAACCATCTCCTCGCGCCCCAAATGGCCACAATGGGTTCAATGAATGGTGGGCGGAAGTAAAAAGCGACACATTTGATGGTTCCGTTTCTCCAGGCGAGGAACCTCTGTACCAAAGCAATAGAGGTGGAAAATGTTCTTGATTGTGTCGGAGGGCTGAAAAGGAGAATAATGCATGTTTGCCGCTATTATACCCGGGTGAATATGCACGATTACATGTGAGCTATTTGACAAACGAACATACACACATGGATATGCACAGGAGAGTATGCTGGGGCACGGACTAAGTGATGTGGTAGCGATCCAGATTTACTGTGGACGCAGCCACTGTCGTGACACTCACGAGATGTTCTGACAGAAGATTCCAGTATTTGCAGACCCGAACCGAAAAGCGGTGCCTTAGCTCAAGTCTACCATACTGACTACTCAGTTTCAAGGAATGTCCCCTGAGTGAGCTAGTATCCGTAGGAGTGAGGAATGATCCGCACGGATGGTTTGGGGTCCTCAGAATCATGAACCCTAATAGCAGGTCAGCTCTCTGTCTACGGTATTCCAAGAAAAACAGATTTAGTTCGTGAAGCCTCTCAATGTACGGCTTTGCACTTAACTCACGAACCGATTTCTTCGCACGTCTTTGAACAGTTACCAAAATAATTTTGTCATTCTGTAAGTGAGAAGACCAAACAAGAGTCCCTTGCCTGACGTGAGGATAAACAAAGCTAATGTACGGGTTATTAAAACATGATCGCTCGAATCTTATGAAACATACGCTCCAGAAGAGCTAGTGCGGTATTAGCTGTCTTGGCGCTTCCCTCAGAATTGGGAGGACTCGAGAGGTCGTATGACAACAGTGCTAAGATCTTTTTCTCTATCCGCAACTTAGGGCGGCACTCCGCCAACGGAGTAAGGAAAATTGTGCTTGTATCTGATATGCATAACTTTGCACTTGCTGGTATTGAACTTGATGAAGTTCGTTAGAGACGATTTGTAAAGGGCATTCATATTTCTGTAAAACGCTCGCGTCAGAGCTATTCCGCCCAGTACGCCAGATTTTAATGTCACCAGCAAACAACATCAGTGGAAACGATATTTCAAACTGCAGGTCGTTCATGAGGATGGAGAAGAGTAGTGGCCCTGTGAGACTGCTGAGGCCCAGTGGCAAAGGATACGGAGGAAACCACCTACAGACGATAGGAACGGTTTGATAGAGAGGATTCGAGCTAGCGTAGAAGGGTACCATTGACACCAAAACGGTGAAGCTTGCCGAGTAAAACAGAATGGTCCACACGATGAAAGGCCTTGACGAAGTCAAGGTGAATAGCACCGCCTCTCCTCTGTCAGCATCAGAAGTCCACTGGTTTACAGTTAACGGCAAATTCGTAGTACATGAGCGGCCGCGGAGGAAGCCGTGTTGCCCACTGCAGAAGAAAGCTAGTGTTAAAAGAGGTTTAGACAGTGAATCAGGGACTAACACTTCAAGGATCTTGAACAAAAAGGGTAGAACAACCGGGTGATGATTGCACGGCTGATTGAGCTGCCCGTCTTTGAAGACGGGAATGACATTCGCCGAATTCCAACTCTCGGCCATCATTTCTACGGCAACAGACTGTGTAAACAGAATGCTTAATGAGACAGTTAACTGTGCAACCTCATGAGCAGGGACTAAAGGGGACATACAGTGTGGCCCGGGAGATATGAGTTTAGTCCTCCGAAGTTTCGTTAGCACATCCGTTGTGGTATCTACCGTGGAGATTCCTCTAAAAGTGTTGACACCTTTTATCACGGAGCAGTTCGCCGCGTTGTTTGTAAACAGAGTACTGCAGAAGTCAGCCAGGACTTCAGAAATCTCACCATTTGAGCTAGTAAGCCCTTGTCGGTACGCTAGCTAGGGCAAACGGGCCTTGGCTTTACGGGTTTTCGAAAAGTGTGAACAAGCTTTCAAAACCACTGACGAACCGCTGGGTTGAATGTCGTTGGAAATCCAATCGATCTTCTCTTATTAGTTTGGTGCATTAGTGTCAAAGTTGCGCGTAGAGATGATCACCGATGATCATTGAGGTCCCCTGTTGTTTTAAACCCAGACGTTTAATGTGAACCATCATTAACGTCCGCGACAGCAATCGCTGCGGTGTCCGGCCGGTTGTGGAGTAGAACAGTGTTGAACGATCTATGGTTTCGCGAGTGGTATTAGTAAAACGGCCACATTTCCTCAAGAGTTAAATTGATCTCACGAGGTATGAGCTAAGTAAGTACTAGGCGCACCCACCTTCATTATTCGGAAGCTCCCTTTTGGAACGTTTGCTTTGGGAGTAAACTTAGCACTACAAATGAAGTCTCAAGTCGTCACGGTATGAACGCACAAACTAAGCGGGGCGTTCACCATTAAGTTGTCCACCACCAGTTCCTTATTAGTGAGGACAACCTAAACGGGAAGGATCGCGTTATTCACACCATTTTTTATGTTCAATTACATGTTCCGTAAGTTCAGCAGTTCCAACTGCAGCTAGAAATGTTACAGGGATTGCATCGACGGGTCCTTTCTACGAGAATGATTGGAAGTCAGTTTGTGGCAGGTTGATCACTCGTTATTAGGATATGTGAGTACTACTAATGAGTAGTTTGGCGGATTGATGATTTCAGACGAGACCCAACTGTGAAAAGTCAGGGCTTCGGCTGGATTCAAACCAGCGACAGAAACACCATGCCTCTACGCGTCAAGCGCTCCACCAGCTGAGCTACGAAGCCACGCCAGGAACTCGGAAATTTCACATTTTGAACTCGGTTACCCACACGTCTCATATGGAATCCACCAAATCATCCAGGAAATCGACTGCCCCGGCAGGAACGAGTCCAAAATGTGAAATTTTCGAGCTCCTGGAGTGGCTTCGTAGCCCAACTGGTAGAGCGCTTGCCGCGTAGAAGCATGGTGTTTCTGTCGCTGGTTCGAATCCAGCCGAAGCCCTGACTTTTCACAGTTGGTCTCATCTAAAATATGTGAGTACCCTAGGTAGGGGATGCAGCTGAGTCCAGACAGAACTGTTTCGTCGCAATCAGAGCAACGGCAGAGAGGCCAAAAAATTACGTCAGTTACGTCCGTCGAGGTTGGGTAGTGCAACTGAACACCAGACGGATGCAGGAATGGTAGTGAGTATTGGGTGGGACAGGGAAATAGCTAATAGGGTATTGCGGACATGAAGGGCAACATCGCTTCCTTTATCGATTATTCTATCATTTAGAAAGAGGAGCATGTCTGTTATATCAAGGCCGGCATCAATATGATTTGGTGGAAGCCGTCATTCAGTAATTCCGACAATAAAGAAACCATTCGCAAGGCAAAGCGAACGGAGTTTACTTGGTTTACTGGTTAGATTTCGGCGCAAGTATAATCACATTTGATAGAATGTATTCTGAAGGGTGTTGTAACTTGATATGCGGCCTACGAACGCGTAAAATGGACAACGGAATGACGGTTAGTAGAACGGTAGATATCGGAACGACGTTCAACGGTTCTGAACGACGGACTACGTAATATGCAAGATTAATACGAATCTTCCAGGCCAACCCAACCACTTGAGGCTAACGAACGAACACAGAGAAAAGAGTGGCCTCCGGACAGAGCTACTTCATGTCACTCAATCCGAAGACAGGACGGTCACAAACTAGACCACATTTAAAGGGTTTGTGACCAATGAGAAAACAAGGACAGAAGTGGACCAGACAAAGATCCAGACAGTAGCTTGACGTCCCAATTAAAAGTACGTGCGTGTGTGCGAGGCGCCAGACATTGACATAAAGGTTGAGAACGCACGTGATGGGTGAAGTGGCACATGACCGTGCCGACTATGAAGGTCACTACAGTTGGTAGTGAGTTAGGCCACTGTGATGGCAAATAAAACGGTATTTTCGGGGAATTGAGTTCTTCCCCGACAAGGGGTGCCATACTACGATGCAGCATCAATCGAATTTCACATCCTATAATAGTTAGCAGTAGTTTTTTCCGGATTATACTGACAGAACATTGCTGTGAAGTTTTTGGTGCCTTATGTATAAATTGAATTGCTTTTATTTTATTATCCGTCCATGTCATCTGTTTCGTGTCGGACTTTTCATGAGTCAGCAATTGATACACGAGTTCGAAACAGAGGCCCAAGGTTCCCGGATCCAGTCAGTTTTTTGCCCAGCGTCAAGCGGGCGTCCGTCTATCTGAAAGGCAAAGGTGTAGCACCCCTCTTGGGGATTACAGTAAATACCAGAAACAAAGTCAGATTACTTGCATTATAGAGTTTTATGAAAATGAGAGTCAAGCAGTGTTTTAAAAAGATGGCTAGAAACGCTGCTAACGACCTCCGTGGAAAGACTGTTCCAAAGGTTAATAACCTTGTAAGAAAAGATCTGCTGCCTAAGGAAGGTCCGAGGACGGAACGTGAAAAGCTTCTTGTTATGTCCTCGCCAGCCGTTATTATTCGTTATGTTGGGGAACTGTTCAACGAGGTCTACTCTAAACAGGAAGTGTGTGAGAATTAAATCACTGCGAAGTCATCGAAGTCCAAGTGGGTATAGATCAAGTCATGACTAGTTTGGCAGCCGCGCGCTGGACGCGCTCAACAGCTAATATGTCTTTCTTCAGGCCGGTATACACGACCTGATTAGCATACTCGAGGAGCGGTCTTATATACACACTGTAAAGCGTTTGAAACGCTCTCCTATCTAGGTGATGGAAAGTGCGCCTAATCATCCTAAGAGCGGCAAATCCTTTTTTCGCTGACATCTCACGGTGAGGCGCAAAAGACACGTTAGACGACAACCAGATGCCGGGACCTTTCTTCAGATCAATTTTAATGATATCTACTGTACCGAGTACACTATGAATCACGAGGGCATTGCCAGTCTCCACAGAGTGACATATATGCGCACTTATTGTCATCTAGTGGGAGGCTCTAACTGGCCGACCAGCGGTTGATCGCGTCAAGATCAATTTGTAGTGCACTAGGATCAGTGGCGTTCCAGATTTTTAGATCATCGGCATATAGCAGGACATTGCTGGAAATATTTTCCGGAAGGTCACTGATGTAGGTCAGAAATAACAGGGGACCTAACAATGACCCTTGAGGAACTCCCGTGTAAGTGAAACAGGTAGATGAAAGGTCTGATCCGGTTTTAACTCTGAACGTTCTATCCAGCAAAGAACCTCTCATTGAATACCACAGGCTTCTATTTTGTGTTTCAGGGGGCCGTATAGGACACGGTCGAAAGCCTTGGCAAGGTTAAGGAAGATAGCAACTGAGATGAAGTCATTGTCTTTGGCCTCCGTCAGAATATTCGTGAAAATGACCATATTAGTCATGCATGACCGGTTAGGAAAAAAGCCATGTTGAGTAAAAAAGACGGTTTGACAAGAAGTGATTGAGGATGACACGCTTTAATAAGCGCCCCATTATCTTGCATGGAATTCCAGTAAGTCTGATTGGCCGATAGCTAGCCGGAGAGTGCCGGTCGCCCGTTTTAAGCTTGGGCGTGACCGTCGCCTAATTCCATGCGCTAGGAACAATGCAAGTCTGGAGTCTCTGTTCAAATGGCTTATAAAAGGATTCTGCTAGACTAGCAGAATAGATTGAATGTCTTGGGGGTATAAGGTATGTAGAGGACTAACTCGATAAGAGGGTAAAAATGCCAGTATTCAGTACAAAACGTGGCAGCCGAATAGCCCACGCAGGCAATCCCAATCTATGTGAAACAGGAACGTCAAGGAGACAAGACGCGCGCACCAAAAGTGTATTGCTAGGCAGAATTAATTCAAACAAGTAAGGTTCATTCTGTACAAGGAAAGTTGGTGCAAACTGTATATAAAAATAAAGCGCAATATGAAAATATGTACAATGCCCTATAGGTATTGTACACATTTTCATATTCCGCTTTATTTTCACACAGTTTGCACCACTTTTCACTTGTTTGAATTGATTCTGATTAGTAATACACTTTTGGTGCGCGCGTCTCGTCTTCTTGATGTTCCTGTGTCGTATAGAATGGGATTTCCTGTAGCGAGCTATTCGGCTACTGCGTTTTGAACTGAATACTGCAGTAGTGAATGCCATGGCATTCATACCTTTGTATTGGGTTAGTTCCCTACAAGAGACGCAGGGCTCGTTGACAGGGCTATCACGATTTTGACTGAGCTGGCTGGGATACGTCTTATTTATTATATCGTGTTTGTTTTCTATAAATACCGACCAGTTTCTTATGCAAATTCGCAGCGTCTGGCGGTCACATACATCACCTATCCGGAGTCTGCCTTGACTGCGTTTTCATTGGTTGCTGACGCTCGTTTCAATTTCAATTTCAATCGTTCAATGGTTCAGTGGATTGTAAACGCAAGTAGGAAGCTGGAGCTTTTGAGGTTTCCGTATCTCTATGCGTAGAATCTCGAGGTCCTCAACAACAGGCTGAAATGGGGAAAAGAGGTGCATTATCTGAACTAATGCAATAAATGTTGGTCAAGGTGAGCCTTGAAAATTATTACAGAGCTGGAAGAAACAATATGGTCCGGTAGAGCATTCCAAGCCTTGCAAACACGCAATGAGAAAAAGCTATGTCTGCATTCTAGTCTGCTACGTTGGATCTCTAGTTTTAGAGGGTGACCCCTCAGTGTCAAGCTACTCCCCTTGTTTCAATTCCATGACTTGATGAAGGCCTGAGCATTTTGACGTCCTGATGCTTGACTGGTGTGGTCCGGAGATTGACCAGACTGCGTTATCTGTCGATGCGAATGCTTTCGGTAGTGGTCTGAGGGTAGAGATAAAAGAAACATAACTCCAGGCTGCCCTGAACAGCAAGAGCAAATCATTTTTTGATTAGTACAAAGTGGGAAAAAGATTGTTCCAACATTTGTCTAGCTCTGTTGTGAATACGTCTACGCTGGAAGCCTCAACGACGTTTGCAGGTAATTTGTTCCACGAGTTGACTACCCGGCTAGTGAAAAAGTTAAATCTAACTGCTAATCGTGATCTTGTTTTCCTGATCATGAACCTATTTCCTCTTAAATCTCTGTCCTGACCTAGCACAAACAAACATTCCAGGGGACTTGTACCAATGTGGTGGATAATCTTGTACACTTCAATAAGGTCTCTTCTTACCCGCCGGCGTCCGAGCGAGAATAAGTTCAACGAGCTTAGTCGGTCTTGGTAACTTAGACCATTCATACGCCTTACCATACGTGTGGCGAGCTTATGTACTTTCTCGAGGACAGCTATGTCCTTTTTCAGGTACGGGGACCACGCCTGGGCACAATATTCCAGGTGGGGTCGAACTATGGCCGAGTATAGTGGAATGAATACTGCTGGACATGGGTTGGCGATCGCAGATTTTAGTCGGTATAATGCTCTCCTTGCTTTTGTCGCGGCTGCAGCACACTGGGCAGTTGGAGCAAACGTGCTAGTGACCTGGATACCTGAGTCTCTCGTTCGCTGTTCCGTTGCAAGTTTGACTGTCCGTCCATGTGCATCCCTTATGTACCTAGGGGTCGACTGAGTGGCCTTAGCAAGGATACGACTTTTGAGGACATTCAGTGGTAAATCCCACTTTAATGTCCATTCACAGATCTTTAGAATGTCCTCCTGCAGGACGCTCGAGTCTAACGGATTTCCCACCAGCTTTATGTCATCTGCATACAAGTAACACGGACAGACCAGGTTGTCGGTCAAGTCATTTAAGTATAACAGGAAGAGCAGAAGGACGAGGAGTGACCCTTGGGGTACTCCGCTTAACGAGGAAACGCTCGTCTGACAATACTCCTCTTACTCTCACCCTGCACGATCTTCCAGCTAGGGACGTCTGTATCCACCTGCAGATTCTGGGGGAAATTCCAGCTTCCCGTATCTTCATGGTTCCGCGATTCAGTTATTGATAAACGGGTTCGAAACATAGGACCAAAGTATCTGGACCCAGTCAGTTAGTCTTGCTTACTTTCCAGCGGGCATCTGTTGAGCTGGGACACAAACATTGAAAACAGGGTGTGGCACCGCTCTTGGAAATAATATTGAACACAACGAACTGAGTACGCTTACACATACGAGGAGATTTTAACCGAATTTGAGTGAAGCAGTGTTTCGGAGCGATCACTAGAAGCGCTGCTAACAACCTCAGAGGGAAGGCTGTTCCATTGGCTGATAAGAAGAGAACAGCCTTCGACCGTGTGGAGTATCTTAACTTTTTGTTCTCTTGTTACATACCGTTCTTCATACCTGTTACGTTCATTGTACATATTAACCACTTGTCTGTTGTTTGAGTGAATACACACTCAGTCGTCGCGCACCTCGTTTTCTGCTAGTATGTGATCGTTGTTACCAGGAGTTAACTGTGACAACAACGGATTTTTAATAGTTGGGACAAACTGGATCTGCTAGAATCAGTCCCTTATTCAGGAGGAGCGTTGATATAGCTTATAGTGAACGAAGTGTGGTGGAATTTATCGTAGACAGTAATTGTAGATTATTTTGTAGGCTTGTCGATTCATTTCTTGGTTCCACTACATAATTTGCGAGCCTTCGTTGATTTCTTTTTGTCGTTTGCTTATAGTTTCTCCCTTTTGCATGCTTCTCGAAAAGTCTTTTCTCTCTTTCATCGTTTATTCGGTTCCTTTTTCGTGAGTGACTATTTTACCTGAACATGGCTAATTCTGAAAAAAATCCTACTGCCGTGGAAAACGCAGCTTATGTCAAACTTTCCGAGTTCAGTGGTCGCGGTCCTATACTTTGGTTTGATCGGGTCAAAGCTACCTTTGATTCTAGACGGATGCGCTCACAAAAGTCCATCTGTAATAACTCCGTCGACCAGACTTTCGGGCTGGAAGCTACGAAAAGCCGGACTTTCCCCCAGAATCTGCAAGTGGATACAGACGTTCCCGACTGGAAGATTGTGCAGGGTGAGAGTAAGAGTAGTACTGTCAGACAAGTGCTTTCCCACCGAACCAAAACAGTATACAAGCCCGGTCACCTCGGCAAGGTAGTAGTATACGTCATCGTGAACAGAAATTAAAAGTCGGCCATTGTGGGGGACACCACCGCAACAAATGCTTCTATTGCAGCAAAACCTTGTCCAAACTGCCCGCTGAGAGACCTACGCTGTCAACCGGTCTTCATAACCAACCTAACGTTACATGTAGGTAAATTGAATTACACGCCGGACTTAACCAAGAAAGACCTACCCGAAGAAAATGTGTGATGTTCACAAGATTATTTCACACAAGCAATTTTACCGGACTAAAAAGCAATAAACAGACAGATGAGGTGAAGTAGGATGATTATCACAGGAAGGAGTTCAAATAACTCGTGTTTAGCTGTGTTGATGTTATTTAATATACCCAAGCGTTATTGGAAGGTTTTTAAATATTGTAAACAAAATGTTTTCAGATTCTATTTTCATGTGCAGTCCACGTTCTCCGTGAAATGTCACCTCACTGCATTCCGCACTTTAGTACAATTTATTGCATTCGATTGCAGCGGTGATTGCGGTAACAGGACAGATATCCACGGCCACACGAGTTCGAGTTACGGTAACACCGGACGACTCGGCTGGGTGGAGAAATACCAACCGTCCTAGTGGTAGTGGATCACCAATTGCGCAGCAACAGTACATCAAAGATTTAGTGCCAATGGGACTTAGTCCCATTGCAAGAACAAACCAACGTAAAGAGCATGGGTCGTTTTACCTGAAGCTATCAGTGACTGGATAACCTCCCGCAAAAAACGGGGGGAGTGCTCAGATGTAAATCCTGAGCCATGCGCTGCCCCTCGATTCAAGGAGGTTGAAACAAGGGGTGGTTGTGAAGTCCCTGAAAATACTGTATACTAAGGCTGATAGCCTGGGGAACAAATGGAGTGAGCTCTCAGGGGAACTAGAATGGGAGGATGTCGTTGCAGTTACCTAGACCTGGTTACGAGAGGACAAGCCCGTCGATAACATATGCCCACCGGGATATGCGATCCACAGGGTAGATAGACAAGATGGCAGAATAGGTGGGAGTGTTCCATTGTTAATAGCGCAACATTATAAGCAGCGCCAAGGAGAGGGGTTTAATGTAGGAAAAACACAGCTATTAAGCTGTTCCTTGGCAGACGGTAGAACAACGTTGCTGCTCTTGTGCGTTTATAGAAGTTCCTCTTCCAATCGACAGGAGGATGATTAACTACTCAGTGTTTTTAGAAGACAAACGAGCACGTCACAGCGGAGATTTCAACGCTGCAGAATTGGACTGGAGACTGATGCATGTTGCCAGTGGTACACTTGGTGTGGCATTGTTGGACCTTCTAAACGAGAAGGCATTACTTCAACATGTCAGTGAGGTCACTAGGTGGAGGGAATGTCAAACTGCTACAGTTTTGGATCTTGTTATAACAAGAAATTCTAACGACGTATCAGACTTGAAGGTCGAAACATCCTAGGGCAAGAGTGACCATGGAATCATACGTTTGAAGTTTAGTAGTGTACACCTTCCCCCCCCCCTGTCACATATCGTAGATCCTTTAGAAGCATGAATATACAACAACTAAGATCGGATGCGAAACAGTTGAATTGGATAGATTGTCATGGTACCAACGATGTCAACAAAGCTTGGACCATAACTGAAGATAATCTTATGCTACTAACTGATACACATGCCTCACTAAGACGCAGCAGACAAAAAGGAAAACCCCTGTGGTGGAAGAGTAGGGTCGAAAAGTCTGAGACGCAAAAAGAAGGCCTGGGCTGTATACAAGCAGCCTAGAGAATACATTAGGTTTTGTCAATATAAGGCAGCTAGAGAAAGATATACTGAAATACAAAAGAAGTGTGAGAAAAAGTTTGAAATGAATCTTGCAAAGAACCATAACAGGAACCCTAAAGCTTTCTTTAGCTATGTCCAGGCCAAAGGGGTCATTAGGAGAGGACTGAGTAGCATTGTTGATACTGACGGCAATGTTATCGAATCACTGCTGCAGAAAGCAGAGGATTTCCGACGGTTTTTGGGGCAGTACATATACCGGACTCTGGATCTACCACAGTGGGACTCAGCACAGGGACTGCAAAAAGGCCAATGATGAAGTTAAAGATAGATTGGATAAGCTAGACGTGAACAAGGCGGTGGGGCCGGACTGTATCCATGCAAGGCTACTAAGACCTCTCAGTGATGTTTTACAGGAACCTCTCACCATATTGTTCAATC
>LUCH01005122.1:0-27180 GCA_013368495.1 Paragonimus heterotremus | reverse complement strand
GGGTTATACCCATCCATAAGGGGGTAAGAAGCACGAGGTGGGCAACTATCGACCAGTAAGTCTCACATCAGTTATCCTGAAACTGCTGGAGAAAATGATTAAAGATAGGATTGTGAGACATCTTACTGCAAATAGGCTTCTCTCTGCAGACCAACATGGATTTTTAGGCATAGGTCTTGTCTCACCAACCTGATTTGCTTCCTCGATGAGATCACAGAGAGGCTGGATTGGGGAGAGAAAGTTGTGGTTTGCTATTTGGACTTCAGGAAGGCATTCGATTGGGTAAACCACCGACTGATGGTCCTCAAAATGAGCACCTTTGGTCTTCATTCAAAACTGGCAGGATGGATACAGGACTTCTTGAGAAGTCGCACCTTCCATGTAGAGGTGGCAGGGAAAAGGTCCACAGAAGGTGCAGTGGTTAGTGGGGGTACATCAGGGGTCAGTGCTTGGACCATTACTATTTTTAATGTTCATGAATGATCCCACCAAAAACCTGAAGTGTCCCTGCTACATCTTCGCTGATGATGTGAAGGTCGTAGGAAATCCTGACATCACGAGCATACAGGAGGACTTGAATGCTGTTCAGAAGTGGTCAAATGAATGGCACCTACCCCTGAATGTAGACAAGTGTAATCAGCTGCTTTCCGGGGAACAACCGGGGTCAGTTAGGTATTTTGGCAAGGAGGGGATAAGAGTGCTGAGGAGGGTAGAAACAACTAAGGACCTGGGATTGATCATAGAGGGGAACTTTAAAGTGTCGAAACAGTGTAACGAGGCGGTGCGAAAAGGTAATAGAGCGCTGTATATGATGAGGAAGACGTTCGCGTCAAGGAGCCCGGAGGTGCTGCTGCCGCTCTATAAAGCTTATGTTAGGTCACATCTGGAATACTGTAAGCAGGCTTGGAGCCCGCATATGGTAAAAGACGTAAATGTACTTGATAAAGTTCAGAGGAGTTTTACAAGGTTGCTTGAGGGGATGCGAGATAACTCATATGAAGACAAACTAAGAAAACGTTATGTGTTTTCTTTCGCGCGAGGGAGGGTTAGAGGAGATTTAGTAGAAACCTTCAAGATTCTCAAGGGAATCATGATCAACTTCATAGACAGCAATACTTCAGTGGTTCACACTGATGCTTAACTGCCACACAACCATGAAGAATAATAAAAAGCAAACCCTGTATAGGAAGAGAGAAGAAAAGAGAGGGAACGGGGAGGGGACCTAGTCACTAAAAATATATACGTCTACATTCAAACATACAACATCAAGGCGCCTACACCTTGCAAACAAACAACCGAGCTGTAAGTGAAGGTAAGGCGTCATCAGCAAGACAGCTTCCTCAAGGCGAAATCTCTGTCTGCTCTTTTTTCCAGGACCTGTTGTGAGGGTTTAGTTTAGATGAGTTTCCAGAGTACTTTCCTCCTCATAGATTTAAGTTGTCCAACCTTTCATCTCTATTTTCCATTATTGATATGTCTTTCAAATCTTATTCACTGTTTTTTTAAATATTTATTTACTTAGAGCATCAGTCCTAGTATCTGAAAGTATAGGTTACAGAAATGAACCCCACATTGGTCTTACACTTAACTCTTGTTTCACATCAGTTCAATGGGAGGAAAAACTTGTTTGTATCCATGGTAGCTGTGAACTTGTCATGCTGTGCTGGCAGTTACATCTTGTACTATCCAGCCTTCAACGTAACTCATCAAAGTTCGAAGTCTCTTCTCATTGTCGTTGCAGTACTTGGCGCACCCAGAAGCTAAGTGGTGCAAGAAAGTGGACAATTCTTCGCTGAAGCTGTTTCGTCCAGGGAGCTTAGTTATAGTGAATACAGAAGCCCAGGCACGCCAGGACAAAATATGCACTGATATAAACAATGGACGAGTAATGTATCTATAAACCACTTGTACATATATGTACGTTGAACGTAACAGGTATGAAAATTAATATGTACCAAGAAGGTGAAATTGTAGTAAACTCTACAGTACCGATCCTGAAAAAAAATATGCAGATGAGTGGATCGTGATGTTAACCCCGGGAGAAACGTTGCAAAATAAATAGCTTGGTTGAAAAATTGAATAAAAGACCAAAATCATCAAAAATGTACAAATAATCGCTATTATCACAAGCATTACTTATTATGGTTCTTACAATTGTAGCGACTATCCTTTTGTTTCAGTCAAGTTAACCATTGTGTAAAACTCGTCCCAGGGCCAAAATAAAGACTCAATCTGCAAGTTAACGCACGTATATACCGCAAACAACTGGGTACTAATGATTCTATTCTAGCTTGCTTCTACGTTAAAAAGTGGGGGTGTAATGCGTCTGTAGGAAAGCTCTCCTCCGTATTCAGTAAACGCAGCTGAACTATCCGGACAGTTTTTGGTCCGTTCAGCAAACAAACGAATAGTTGCATCACAGGTGACGCCATCTACACTTACGAATGTGAATAACGTCATGTTTGATTAAACTGACCGCTTGTGGTGTTGCAAGGAAGGGACTACATTTACCATGTACAAATAAGCAGACCTCTGTATACATAAGTATGCTTGAATATATTTCTCTTCCCACCCGTCTCAAAACACTGTTCATCTCACCAAGGAAATCCTCTAGGCAGATCATACATGTGAGTTTCACATGACCACATTGAAATTTTAACGAAAAATAGACTGATTGACGTTTGAGCGGTTCTCTTTAGGGTTTGCCGCATTTGAATTCACGACGAGTTGTACATAGGTATCCTGTACCATTCACTTGAAAAACTACAGCAGTTATGTTGTCGCATGAAAAGTTTCTCAACTGCCCTCCAACCAACACCTTTTGCAATCATCTTTTTTGAACATCGTGGCACTTTCACGGTTTGTGAATCTGTGAGTAATTGAGAGAACTGATGGGCCAGCATTTTCAAAAGGTTCCGTCTAAAAGTTAGTGGACTAGTGTTAACCACGATATACTTGTGTATATCCTGTTTCATTTGTAGATTGTAGGAGAAAATGTACGTTTCAAAACTAACTTCAGGAATAAACAAATTAAGTTATTTTGATAAAAACGAGTGTATTTATTTCCGGTTTACACAGGTGGTTCGGTTTGTATGGAGGCCTTATAAGCAAATACTTCAACGACTTTGGTACAGCCCAATTTCAACGTCCTCATGTGACCATTTTACTTACAACATGACGGAACGATCTTTTCTTAGTTGTGTGCACATTAGGTATCAAAATCCACGGTCTCTTTGAGACGGTTGTCGGCGAGTGCAAAGCAAGGATAGCATTAATTTTTGATACGTTCGAAACTTGGCTGTCCAGGATTAGCCAACCACCGGTATTTCAAACAGAAATGTTAGAGAAACAGTAAGCACATTCAGCCTTTTCCCCGCGAAATAATGACCTTAGCAATAATTTCCCATCGACTGCATTGAAAGTTTGGATGCAAAGTATGTGATTAAACTGCGTCTGAATTTAACGTTCTGAACCATCGTGCTTTCTTTGAAAACAATCATGTTGTTACCGCATAGAAATAGGTAACTTCATTGCCCTCACACGATCTTCCCACGGCCCTTATTGGCTCGCATTAGTCAACATTAGCCTGCAGCGACTCAAAGGCCAGTTAGACTCATGCGCTACCAGAACTGTCGCTCCCTCCTGCCCGTGGCACAATGTTTACGACAAATTTTAAGGCTGGTTTTTGCGTATGGTACTCAAATTGTTTCGCATGCTGTGTCAGTGTGTCGACTAAATAAAGTGATTTCACGTTTTCGGTATGATCAGTTGTCAACGGCCACTCTAGTATCATTCCCGTTCTGTTACCGTGCAAGCCAGACAAACGTTTCAAGGTGCGGCCTGTTGTCTTCAACTATTATCAACGCCAATTTAATTTGTTCTTCCCTCTTTTACCAGCTACTTTATTTGTCAGTTGAGCTTTCGTCCACTCAATCAGTTTAATATTTAAGTGGAGCCAGGTCAGAAATAAAACACAGACCACAAACCGACATGAAATAATGTGTACAAAATGGCCTGCTTTATTCATTTATACATTGTCTCCTTCAATGTATTTAAACACTGAGCCCACACTTTCTCTTGGCTAACAACAATCCGCATTGACCCGAAGGTAGTTAAAGCCGTGTTCTGCTAAGGAGGTTTCTAGCCTTCTCAATTTTTATTCTGGGTCAATGTCGTTTATAACGTTATGCGAGCTAATGTGTACGTTTCGTTTAATAGGCATTCGGTTTTTAATGCAGAAGGCCTTTGATGTACTGATTTTAATAAGATGTAGACAGCGACAAAGTGAGTCCGATATTGAATTTGCCAGCCTGTTTGACTTTTTAGCGGATAAACCATTTTCTTGTCTGAATTAACAGTTCTGTATAGGTTAAGTAGATTTATTTTCCATTGCCTATATTATTCTGAAGGCTCATCATCACCAATTGTCAGATGTTGTGACCAATGCATCATCCTTATCTTTTGCTTCTTTTCGAAAGATGAACTCAAAATCATGATTTACACAACTGTAGGCCACTTACGAGTCTATTCGTTTTGATAATATTTTTACAGCGCCTCCTTTTTACGATATTTTTTGGAGTAGACAACATTATGGAGCTGCCGGACTTCACGAAGTCATATCAGCAACTAAAAGTAACATTACTCAAGCGCGTTTGTTTTGCCTGCCACTAACCCATTACTCACTTGTTAAGCTTGTTGTAAAAGATTGCCTCTTAAATGACCAGGGGCCTACTTGCTTCCAAATAAAGCAACCCTATCTGACCTGGGCACCTTAGGCCCTTTGATTTGAATCCGACGAAAAAATGACTGTAACCATCACAGGCCTATGGATCTTTTTGCACTATCGTTGGAGCACTTACAATATTCGCCCTATGTAATTTTTAGCCACAGTCCTATGGATTATTTTTTCAAAACCACGAAGGATGGTATTGATTATTCTGTATGTGTTTATTGCAATTAATTCCACTATGGACTATCATGATTCAGGGAGCCTCTTTTTGACATTCGTAAGGGCCGCACCAACTGCTTGTTTGTTTTCCCCCATGCACATACACACATGAAAATTTCAACTCTCCTGATTTGTCTAAAAGTGATTTGCGCCGTAGAATAACCGTGAACTCTGTTTTTGCTGACTGACATAGACTGACATTACAATTTTCACAATTACAACGGCGTGCAAATGGTATGCATCCTCAGACTACGACGCTCGCGAAAACGCGATTGATAAAAGAGATTAGTGACAATTAGCTCTATATCCCTCGCTGTTATGTTTAACGTGTTGATTGGGACAGGAGAGGCATAGTGCTGGCAGCCATCTATATTCGTCTTGACTTGTCTCATTCTTTTCAACGCAGTGGCCATATCTCCTCTCTTATGTGCGATGTTGTTTACTTCCTAGTCGGGTTCGTTTTTTGGGAGTTTTCTACTACTAATTACCTGGACCACCCTTGAACGATCAGGATCTACCATTCCAACAGGACAACTTGCTTCCCACTCGGTACTCCTTTCGGTCGTTTGTTAACAGTAACTTCGGAGCTCCACAGACGTCTCAGATACGACATCAGCAATTTCCGGTCATTAACAGTACTACAGATGATCTGAATATAACGTGTGTAGTCTGCAATCACACACTTTCTATGACAGATTTCTTCTTTGATTGATCACAAACTAAAGTCAGTAAGTTGATCGGAATGGTGCTAAAACTCCCTTAGGCGAAGCAGTCATTTGTTTTTGGTCTTCAACTTTTCCCGTTACTAGATACAGCAAACTACGAAGAAACAGTTGGTGAGTACTTCCAACTGGGCCAAATTTAACGCTATGAGAAGTCATCTTATAAAGCTTCACGTGGGTGCCAATTCACTTGCTTCTGTCTAACTACATGTAACACTTGCCATACGTGTGTCCAACAAGTACGTCGAACGCAATTTCTTATTAAGCTCCTCACATTTTTGTGTCCCACAGAAAATAGTCGTCTTTCCAACCTAACCTAACGCCAACGTTTCCGCTTAGCCTAAAGAGTCCGATATGGCTGAAGACATCAAAGCCTTGCACAAAATGCGCAATCAGTGTGACTTGAAAATCTGTCGAAATTTTATCCAAAGGCACAAAGACAAGAACTTTTTCTTTATGTACATGCATGACCGTCGTATAAACCAATCTTCAACTTTTTTTACGTTACTTTGACGACGAACTCAGTTCCGGCAGCGAAATTACTAAAAGATGGGAGTAGCGTGCAATATCCTGAGTACACGGAGTAGAACCTCACCTTGAACGAAGAAAACGTGGGCCTTGGGAATGCCAACTACAGGTAACTAAATAGTGACAACGTTGAAACTGAGAAAATCAATAATACCGCATTCAGAAGTCATTTTAAAAGGTAGAATCTTGAACGACGTGAAAACGAAGCAACGGAAAAATTAGAAAAACTGAGCCAATAGTGGGCTCACGAGTTAATTCTAAAATGCCAAACCGTACTTACAATTGGTTGTATATATTGCCTAAATCCTTTTAAAATTTACTAGAATATAAGGAAGTGAATTATCGTATTTTATACGGTTGCATGAGTACAAACTTCTGATAAGGTAGAAAGTAAACGGGCACGTAAAGGGAAATAGGTACTCCGGTAGAAAAAAGTTAGACCGATCTACATTTCGAAAAAATGAAGTTGAAACCGTAACAAGAAACTATTTATCTGTCCTGGAACACCAAGATTGCCATCGCGTGAGTTCTGTATGTTGGATAATGCAGGTAGCTGCTAGCCAAAAAAATAACGAGGCTTTGGTCATTTGAGTCATCGTTTTCTTTCACTCAGTCTAACTTTTTTTCTATAACCGGCCTTGCTTAGCCAATAGGACTAACTTTACGGACAAAACCTTAAGGTTGTTGATTTTTGGATAAGCAACACAATCTACATTGTGATCGATATATTCTACTATTTCAGCTTAAATATATTTGATTACTACCCGGAGAATGAACGGCAGTGTAAATCTGGGTAAACCCCCAGTGTTTAAAATTAAGTTCGCTTAAGAGTTAACTTATTGCACTGATCGTTAACAGCTTTAGGTGCTTGAAATATTTCACTATCGATAGTCGTTTCCCAAGGAAAACTACTGAATACCAGAGGCGGGATTGCTGTAGATTAATGGAAGCCATGAGATATTGGGAACTCTCGGTTGAGTGGTGTGCAGCTGAAACACTCGTTAGAGGCAATATATTTACTGCCAGTGGTTTGAAACTGGTACAGGTCCATAGATTTTGTATATAGATTCTACCATATAAATCAAATGAGTTATCAATGCCACGGAAGACTGACCATGGTAGACAGTAGTAGTATGATTTTATGTATTCAGAGATAAAAATAATGTGACAGATTTAATTTGTAATTGTTCACCGTTGTCAGTTAGTACCTTTCATCTATATAACCCGAACCCGCAACGTGATTTTATCTTGGATGGCCGAGAGACTTCCAGTCAGCACTTTACTATCCATGATGGAATATAACGACTAAACGTCACATAATTTTAAGTTGGTAATGATTTTGATGATATTTGCTCACCATTCAGTTTAAATCAAAATTTCATAACGCTACGGGACTTCTCACATACCCTTAAGCTCTAGTATTCTTGTGACAAGAAGTAGTGCGTAATAAAACGCTACCGATACCATTCTAAAAAGCCGGGGAGTTAACTTGATTGTCAGTTACTTGATGAGATATTTTTAAAGTATCCCGTAATGTTTTCATTACCTCATATAAATAATCGTAAAAGCTCCAGTTCGACTAACCAAATCCGGTAGTACGACAGAAGCTACCAACCACCCACGTCCAACTACACTTAGCTATTACTTGGTTGATAAATGATTGATAGTAAACTTTGTCAACGTGAACTTTCATTCAGCTATAAGCCTGAAGACGAGCACAATGTAAGGATGAGACAAGCTTACATCAGGTGCAGATGATTAATATTGTTGCGTAAACCAGGCAGTACATTGATATTATACAATTTATGCTCCACCAGACATTACTAAATCTCCAGTGGTGTTTGGAGCAGATGGTTTCGGCACACAGTAATCAAAATCATCAAAACAAATGGTTCAATTTTCATATCTGACTGATCTTTACCCATGATCTAGTTAACTTCCGAAATAGCTTCCGTTTTACTCAGAACGAGGCAATCATGTATCATTGCAATTATACCTGATTTCTACAACAAACGGTTGTTTTCAGCTGGAAACAGATCAGTATACTTCTCGTTAGGTGAGACTGCTCCGTCTTTAGAAGCATTGTTGTTAAGCTGCTTGAGTATTGCGCAACAATTTGTTCAACCGATTCCGCTCAACTACCCAGGTATTAAACTAGTGACTGGTCTTTCCAACACAGGTTCTAACTGAAAATACTAATAAATATGATGTTTGTTGATCTACAGTTCTAGCCGGTCATGACAATTACCTGAAATGCAACATCTATCATAAGAGCTGCAGTCATATGTTCCCAGATGGTACGTTTCAGGATGGTGTGGATTAACATCTTAGTGATTATTTTAAGGTTATCGGTTGAAACCAGGTGTTTTTCCTCTCTTGTTTGTGTGCACCTTCCTGTATATATCCCATACTGAAAGCCCGATATGAGCTAACATTGAAAGGCAGCTAGATCTCATAAGAGCAAACCACCACATGCCGCCTGAGTTACTACCGTCTTAGTGACTAATCATTTTCATTTTCGAGTCATCTTCCAAACGAACACTTTAATTTGCCTTTTAGAAAGCTTGAAGATTTGGCAACATTTTGCCCTGAAACACTTTTGGCTGTCACCGAGTAGATGGTGGCCAATCTTGCGCTTTTTTCTATCTTCCAGGTATCTATCTTTGATTGCAGACTCGGCTAGAGATCCCGACTTATTATAGTTCCCAAATCTTACCGTGATCTTTTGGTTTAATGAATGTTTGGACCACGGTTCGGCTATTTTTGATGAAGGGCGTCAGCAACATTTAGTGGACTGACACCAGTATATACACTACCGAGGGTCTGTGCGCTCTAGTTTGCCTCAATCAGCCAATATCTTCTCACTGATGACGTGAACTTAATCAAACTTTTCAGAGAGATTAGATTACTACAGCCCTGGTAAAAGAAAAGTGGGTGTTATGAGCGATCATTAAGCAACAATGTTCTTTAGCAATGATCAGAAACCAAAATGTGGGCAAGACAGGACAAATATGCGTCCAAACACTCAACAATATTCAACGAGCTAGATAAGAGATGTAGACATTTGATTAGTTAAAAATTTTCACCTTTTCCCGACCACTTCTGAACATATCAGTTGTAATAACTGAAAACTAAATGAAGTAATTGTATGCTAACTGAAATATGCAACTTGTCTTGACGGTTAAGTTATCTACCAACAATCGGAATAGAACCGGTTTTTTCTCCGTTCCAGACTTGTTAATGGACTCATCACTAAAGGTCATTTCAAAGGAAGTAGAAAAACTAACCAGTGAGGTAATCCACCATTTTTACTGCGCACAGATACACGCCTCACGGTTCCAGGTAAAGAAGCTTGTAAACGCGAGCAAAGGTCGCCTGAAAAACAACCCGGATGAGTGTGCTATCATCTCACAAAGGTGAGTGTATCCCTTGTTAAACTTCTGTTAAATAACTTCAACTGTAGAAAACATGAGATTGCAGCTCAGTTGGATTCAAAAATGGCTGAACTCCAGACTGCTGTTACGGCAAGCTTAGTTACTGATGTCTTATCAGTTTTGACAGGCTAATTTGGAAAAGTCTGATGCAAAACAGCTTGCGGCACAACAAAAGCTAGTAGAGAAAATTGAGTCCCTACAGGTGCATGCATATAATTTAGTTTTTGTTATGACATCAGGCAAAATTGGAAAACGTATCTATTGTTTCCGAACACAAGTACATTCAGTTCATTACTTTGAAAAATTGCGCGTCAACTTCAGTCCACACGATGACAAGAAGAAAGAGGAAAATCCAAAAAAGAGAACAAAGCCAGCAGAAAGTGTTTCAGGTTGGTTGAACATAATAAACTTCTCAAGATGAAGACGACTTAGACAAAGTGATACCTTTTGAAGAGGATCATGATGAAAATGTTGAGTCCACCGGTAGTCATGAAACGAAGTCCAAATTGAAGAGGACGAAGGAAAAAGATAAAAAGACGAACAACAAAATGATGAAAGATAAAAAGAAGAAACGTGATCTGTTAGAAACCGGAGATGAAGTCGAATCCACCAATAAGAAGGGTTTGATAAAAAAACGTGGACTGATTTTCCACAAAGGTCACACAAAGGCGGATGGTAGGAATTGGAATCGATTCATCAGTTGCTAACGGTTTTAGTGAAAGGACTGAAAGGAGAAACCCAGACCCCAGATGAGCAAATACAAATTGTTTCTGGGACCGTTGAAGGTATGTTGTTTTTAACATTAGTCACAAGAATAATGTTTTTCTAAGCAACCCCGGCCATCAGACAGTGGGACAACGATCTCGAGAAGGAAGTCAATTTGGAGACGTTTAACACGGAGTCAGACGACCTGTCTGGAGCATTAGATGATGAGGTAACCGAACTCGAAGATGATGATGTAGAGAAGATGGTGGAACAAAATAAGTCAAAGAATCCAGAGGACGATGACACGGACAACATAAGCAGCTTTTTAGAAACAGAATCTATCAAACAGTTAGTCGAGAATGCACCTGTTGCCAAAAAAACTGAAACGAAGTCTACGAGAGAATGGGATATTACTAAATTCTCGAGTGAACAACCAGCAGAAGCAAAAGACAAACAGCCTCAGTCTATAAAAACTTCGGATGACTCGAGCATTGTATGTTTACTGATAACGTTGATTCGATTTTGCGAACGTACAGGTTTATGTAGGCATTCGAACTTGGCATGGCGAAGATGAAAATGATCTATCCTTTGAAGCCGGGCAAATTCTTAAAATTTTGCGCAAAAAGTATGTCAAGCAATTTATTTGGTGAGCATGTCTTCAGTGAAGATGGGTGGTGGATGGCTGAAGACAAATTCGGGAAACAAGGACTTGTTCCAATGAATTTTATTAAGGTAGGTGAGATTAGCTCTTTCGTTTATGATTCACCATTCTGAAACAGTGCTCAACGGAGACCAGTATAGTTGGTACGAAAGAGTCAGCGGATATCTAGGATTATAATGTTTGAATTTTTAGGTGTGAACGTGAATTCGGAAGAATCAGAATTAAAACAAATTGGCATAGAAGTGAAACAAACAGGTAATTAACAAAAAACAAATGCGGTTCAATCCAATCTGAAAACTTTTAGACAATAAAAATTCGCACGAGGAGACAGAGACGATAAGTGAAGAAGCTGCTGAAGTGGACGACTTCTCACAAAATGGTTCTCAGACGGAAAGCGATGTGGCGATACAGCTGGATCAGAAAGTAGACAAATCACCCAAAGGCTTGTCTGATGAGGTTGAACATGAAACGCGAAACCAAGATGAAGAGTCATTAGCAGAAGAGGAGGATGAATATTCCGAGTTTGCAGATGATGACGTAGTAGATATTTCAAAGGATGCCGACAAATCATCCAAGACTGTTGTGGGTTCAAAGATGACTAAAGAGTAAAAATGAACATTTTATTGTTTCTAATTTGTTTCCTCCTTGATTTGCCACTTTTAGGCACAAAGGGTTTGTCAAAGCTGCATCGAAATTCATGAATCAAGTGAGTGAATTTCTGATAATAATTTGCAAATAGTCTAGTGGAGTTAATTCAGCATTTCTTACCGATAAAAATGATGAAGCTGTTCTAATTTCTAGGTACTGTACCATCTGAAAGCGTTGAGCATGTGCTGTACTCTACTCTCCTTATATCCGGTCAACATAATTTGAATTCAAAATCTTTACAGTATTTACTGTCGATGAAGAGGGCAGAACGATTGTTTAGGATTCCATGTTTTTAGGTTATAGTTCCTGGCTCTCGAACAATTGCCCTCGGTATTTCAGCATTAGTCTTTGACTCTCAAATGACCGTTATTGGCTCCTGAACGAAGGAAATTGCCTTAGTAGTAAACTAGTGGTTCAACTTAGCGGAATACACACATTTTAAATAACCTTACTACAAAGTAATACTTTAAAATTACGATAGTCGTCAACTGAACACTCCTCACGTTTGATGGTGACGTTTTGCATTCAGATAAACTTTCCAGCTGGGAGGAAAAGACTATGCAAATTTGATTTATTTTTCTAAGGCATACCAGTCAAAACCGTAGACTGAAACTCAGTTTTGTTTCGTGAGATTCGAGCCCACTGGACATAGCTTACTGAACATGGGAGGTGTTACCAGATTTGACTGTATTCCAAACTGAAGCATATACATATATTGTGTGTCTTACTCAACAGTGCAATTGTTTTTTGCAATACGGTCAGTTACACATTAATCTGTTGTTTAAGTTGACATCCTTGTGCTGTGATATAACACCTCTTGATGAGTCCCCTATCCAGGACTCATTGTTTTCAAATATAAGGTCGGGCTTCAAAATAGCGAAATTCTATTCGAGGAGATTTTCAGACCAACCATCCTCATCAGGACAAATAAAGATACATCAATGGTTCACACTGATGATAGAATTTCACACAATCATGAAGGGAAAAAAGAAGGGGACGAGGAAGGACTTAACTAGTAGAAGTAAATATGGCTACGTTAATATTCAAACACTTAAGATCAAGGTGCCTACACTTTGCTAACACAAACAATCGAGCTGTAAATGAAAGTAAAACCAACCAACATAAAGGATTCATTTCTGACTTCTTCAGCTGAGCTAACAGTTCAACTTGGACATCAACGACCACGAGAATGCATTACCGATTATTTTCTTTCTAACACAGCCATCAGTCACTGTGTTGTGACCGCAGAAGACTCTCGGCCAGAGAATTCGTTTGTTGAGCAAACTCCTGCATAGTTCATGTCAAAAAGCAAACCATAAACACGTACACTCATCTGCACGTCAGACATACACTCACATACATCGGATGGTAGTTCGTTGTCATTCTCCTTGGCGAAACTTCTGCCATAGTGCGTATACACTATTCCGACAGTCTATTCTTGTCCATCGTCTTTCTGGCGTTCGGAGCTTGCTCTTTTGTTCCAAAATGCTGCCTGTGGGTAACATACTACTCATGAGTAGTATACTACTCACACCGAAACTGCCTGTCATACAACAACTGTGTATCAGAACACTCTTATCGGCTTGATTACCGAAAACTGAAACGGATCGGATTTTAATCTGGGAACCTAAATTCAGTGTAAAATCATAACACATATCTGTGTAACTTGAAATAACTGCACGTCTCTCGTACCAGCGAATAAAGTGGATAGGTTCTACCAATTGGCTAAACGGTTATTAATGGGCCCATAACCTTATTAGCGCTGGTTCAAACAGTAAATATTTCGAAGCTAGTATTCACCAAAAGTATTTAACTGTTCCATTTTCATTATTTGCTTACGCAAAATGTTACTCTCCTTTGAGAAGAAAACATTAAGCAGACGAAGTCATACTCGTACCTGCGTAGAATGCTATAGAAATAAGTGGTTATTTTCCAGGTAGCATTTCGTTTCTACCTGTCCTAACTGGAATTTCACCCTGTTCATAAGACAAAGAACGGTTATGACTTCATTAGAACAGTCCACAAAACTTCAGTGTTTCCGCAGGAGTGAGAAGCTATGCTAGCAATAACAACTTTCTACTCCAACTTGTTAAGCCGATAAAAACCTGGTTTATAACCATATGGTTGTATTTCTCACAAATGATACTTAAGTCTTATTGACACTTGGACAATGAGGTAATTCCGTCATATCTGTTTTCTTATCTGTGATGCAGAGTGCAACTAAAATTCTCTCATCGTTTGGAACACTGCCGACCTGTGTGCGTCTAAGCACTTTGGCTTCCATGGGTAAGTTCTGAGCACATTTATTTGGTTTCAGAGAAAGCAATACGGTCAGATAAAGTCATTTTAGACACGAAATTACACTCTGTTTTCATTATCCGCTGTTGATTTTAACACATTCCATGTATCGCGGAATATATAAGGATAAGCAATAGAAGCAGATTACGATGGTCTAACAAGGAGTGTAAAATTGAGAGCTTGTTTTTATTCGTTATGTTTCAAACTACTGTACACACACGGATATCAATGAAAAATTCCTCAATTAAATATTTTCGGTAGTCTGCAATACCTGCTATTCGTTTAACATGCTTTTAAGATTCTTTGGAGAATCAAAAACTTTTCATCACAATCAACATCTTTTTCAACTTTACAGATCATTCTCAGTATAATTACACCACCGCACTGAGTCCAAAATTGGGAGCCTCTCGTCTGATGCTTGCAGATCTAGTTTATGACGAAACTGAACGTAGGGTAAGTCTTTTAAATAACTGAAACAAGCCTTCCAAGAAATGAGCTTGAAAAGATAAGCTGGTAGTGGCACATTGTGCGATCTTTGTTAGAACTGATTTTAATCTACCTCAGAGAGATGAAAACTGCAAACTGCGCATAAAATCGGGAAATGTTCTGTCCAGGTGTGGAAAATTCCACGAATACTACCAAGGTCGTGCCAGTTTAATAAATAGTTCCTTTTGCACACACAATGGCGGCTTCGGTCGTTCAATAGCAATCGCCTCGGTAGAGTAGATTAAACGTTTATTCCGGTTTGAATGCCGACAACTTGCTGACGTCGTTATTTGTCTTGAACAGGTGACGTGCGATGAATGAAGCCGGTGTCTTGTGTGGATGACCTTTGGGCTCATCTGCATGACTCCCAACGGGTTGGGTGACGCGGTTGCACACCCATTTAGGCCAATGCTCTGCCATCCTGACTTGCATCTGCTTCTTCGTCACTCTTATGTGGGTGAAACTTCATCCACACAGTGCGAGATGAGGCGAGCGGAAGGCGGTTTTCGATAGCGGGCTTTGACAATCTAATGATGTTAAAACTCAGGAATACTTTAACCGCTTTGAAAACTCGTCTAACTGTGGAACCTACTCGATTTTTCAACAGTAGACAGACATCGTTACTCTTGAATGGAAGTCGAATGAGTGCAGCTTTTGTTCAGCATCTACTATACCTGTGTACATCGGATGTTCGCCTCCATTTTCAAAGGAAAAGTTTCACACACATCGGTGGAGTGGCCATGAGAAGTCTTCTGGTCCCTATCCTCATAGATGTTTTAGTTGCCCATGTAGAAGGAAAGGTGGATCAACATATCGCGGCGAGCGCGGGTCATCGAAGGTATGTGGACAACGTTACTGTGATCACCGACGGCAATAAACAGGTCGATGCGTTAACGACAGAACTAGATCGCAATCAGGAAAATCTTCTCTTCAAGGTTTCATCATGCATAACATTTAAACGATCAGTCACTTTGATCAACTGTTTACAGCAACAGGATAGTTAACGTATTAAAGGTGTTTTCATTTCGGTACTTTTAAATCACGCATTAAGCACACACAATTGAACTGCATGATGTCGAGTAGATATGGGACTGTTCCCCTTATTAAAGTTTGTTGATCTGTGGAGACAGTCGAGTACGTAAGTTCGGCGTGGCTGTCCTAGTAAAGTGCCTTTAACTGATGTTAGTCTGAAATATCAGAACTCTCCCCTCGAATTTTTCTTCATGGCTATGAAAGGAACGGACCAAAACCCTGGCAGTAGAAGTCATATTAGTCCGCCCCAGGAGGTCTATTGCGACTTCGTCTTTATTAGCAATGTCAACAGAGGGAAGGGCACGGTTTGAAGATATCTGGACCTTGCACTCAGTTAGCCCGATAACCAGCGGTGAAACGATCGGTAGGTGCTTTGACCTGCTAAAGCCTCATTTGTGTAGTTCAATCAGGCAATTAGAATCCAGAACCTACAAGTGTGAGAAAGGTAGTCCAAAAATTCACCATTCAGATCATCAGGTTGGGGTCATTTGGAGAGTAATAACGTATATGATTTCCTTTCTTGACTTGTCATACTTCACTTTCTCATGGTCTCAAAATGACTGGCCATTTTTGACTGGCTCACAAGAGGAAATGATAGAGAGTTTTGTAAGCGGCCAGTTTGAGTGATAGTTAACAAAGCGGCAAACAGCTGTTTAAGCCTACCTGACTTTTCACTTTCATATTTCTGGAACTTTCTATCCCTTCAGCTAACCCGACACATTATGGTCTGTAGCCTAGCTTTTCCTTCATAACGGTGTAATGAAACCTGACTGGTGTGGTCTCCTCGTAGAAAGACATGCTGTCAATAGTACCCCACTCAAAAGACGTTGCTGGCGGAATTAGAATCCGTCAATGCCAGTCAAACATTACAAAACTCAGCTACTACGTCTAGTTTATTTGCGAGAGGTGGTGACTGAAAAAAATTGTTTGAATGTCTGCTGGATCTACAAAGCCAAATTACTTGAAACAAGGAGCGTGGAAAGTAATAACGATCCAGCCACACAAACCGCAGCACGACTGCTACGCTGTAACAAACGCCAATGTAAATACCGTAATTCCCTATAAAACCAGTGTCGTTGCTTTCATAAACTGAGATTGCTTAGTGTCTCTCAGACCCTTACTGTCCTGGTATGTGACAAGAATGGTTGTCAATCCAGCATACGATGCTCAAATTGTTCACGCAAAACACCAACTAGTGGTCTAATATATCCAAACAACGTAACACTTGACGATAAGCTGCCATGTAACGACGTCGTTCTGATTATGTTATTGTAAAAGATGCTGTATGCTACAGTTGTACTGCCCGCTAATCCAATTCGGAGTCTATTTTGTTGTATTTTAGAACAACTTTGAATGAATCGGCATCATTGTTGGTCCGCAGTTGCGTATGCAGGGATTGTTGGCAATGACCCATTTTACTCTATCTTGACCAATATATTATTGTTTGTTTGGAAATGGTAACGCAGAAATGACCTCTACAGTTCATATTTCAATTTCATCCTTCCGAATTTTACCATTTTATAAAATACGATCGGCTTGATGAACCAATAAGTTTAGTGAATATCTTCGATGATAAGTGTATAACCGGATAGGATAAATGGCTGTGATGTTCGACTGGAGACCTTATCTAAACCATTCCATCCAAAATCACTTCTTATCGAAAACTCACTTCTTCTGCATTACTCAATCCAAGATGATGTGGACGTCTGAAATATTACGAGGAACCGAAAGTTCACCGATTGTTAGGAACATTCGAATGAAATAGGCTGATCATTAGAACATCAGCAAATATACATTATTAGGATTGATTCGGTACTATCTCCGCTCATGACTGATTGTGGCTGAAGTTTCATCCAAGGAGGACAGTTAAGAATGAATCGGTGACGGTAGATTGCTGTTCTTTTAAATAGCACCGAAATTTTGAACATTTTTTTCATGTGAAGTAAAGTTTCTTTGTTAACTTCTACAGTTTACTAGCTTTTGGTTTGGGAGTAGTAAAACACGTAAAAGTCTATGGAAATATAATAGATAAAACGCTCAGTAAACCGCATTTACTTTGGATTTTCGCTTTTTAAGCAAGAATGTCCATTCACTTCCAGTGTTCTTTCCTCGACAACATACATAGCATAACCGTTTTCTTATTCTCCCACTATTATGTTATAGGCGAATTATTAACAAAAATATCGTCTTTCACTCGAGTGTTGTACAATCATGACATTACATTCATTTAAATCAGGCTGCCCGTCGACCTGCCAGATTTCAAAAGGTTGTTACCGTACTGAAATGTTCGCAAATGCCTTCATTTGAAAATCGAACTGGTGAGTTACATAATGTCAGCCATATTTAAGCGATAAGACTTTCACATCAAGGAACGTGTATGTCGTGTGTGCTTATTCAATGGATTCAAGGTAAGTACTCATGCATGCTGAACATTCATGAGGCGTGCTTTCAGCCGATCAGCAACATATGCACGATTCCGATGAAAACGACGACCCGAGATAAGAAATCTTGGACAATGGCACCACACGTAAGTCCGTGAATATTGACAAGTACCATAATAAGTATCACAGATCACCAAAAATGTTATGGTTTTGGACAAACGGTCATTATTATTTTCACCTATCCACTTCTGTCCAAGAAGCCTGAAAGAAAGAAAATAGGGGACTCACAACAATGACACCATCAACGGTGGAACTTACTGCGTAGCGATGTTGTCGATCAATACAATCGTCACGTGCTAAAACTAAAACGAAATCTGTGTTAAAAATTCAAAGCACATCATCTCATTAATTATACTACTAAACACAGCTAGTCATTTCTTGACTTAGTCGTCGGTTATAAAAAGTAAAACGGTTAACATTCAGTCTCGAAACTGAATCACAGTTAAATTAAGCGCTATATAGACAATAACTGTGTCGGATCTAATTTTCCTGTCGTTTTTGTTTTGAATGTTATGCATCAACACCAACTATGAATTGCGTCGTATGGTCACACTACTTATGCGTTTGAAGTAGATAAAAATGTAAGACAAACCTGTACACTAGAACATTCAGACCAGGATGCCATAGAAAATTAGTAACATCAGAAATGATACAATGTTAAGTTGAGACGGCTGTGTTATCACCAACTTTCCATTGCAATTGAAACAAGACGTGCACTTGAACCAATGCTGGTATGCTCGTGTCAAAATCAGGGACAACCATACATTAGTGGTTTGCGCGGATGTTCAACTACCATACAATCACGACGAAAGAGCAAGCCCTAACCAGAAATAATGTTCAGCGGAAAAGGTTTGACTGGTAAAAACAACTGTCTCCATTCGCAAGCCAAAACAGAGATGCCTATACCTTGCAAACAAACAACTCAGTCATAAATACAATTAAGCAGTTATCAGCAATACATTTTCCCTACTACTTTCATGGCCTCGCGCCATTTAATGCACTTACTTCACAGACAACCTCACAAAACAAAGATAACCTTGACACCAATGAACCTCATTAACTGTCATCTCACCCAAGTTCTCCAGCCCTCAACTGTGTGAGTCTTGAGGACACATCCTGGGACCCATAGGTGAACGACTTTATTCCGATAGGCAAGGGCATCACCTGCTGACACTACTCCATACACCACTCAACTGAGGCGTAAACAAAGAGATTTTGGTGTGATAGACAACTATCTGGCGTCCTTTGCACATAGTTTTTCCAACTGGATTTATGTTCGTGAAGCTCTATTTTGATCTAATTGACTTCAAATTAGAATATGACCGTCTTTTTTCTTAAGGTAGTAGCAACTAGCGAAAAGGGTATATCAGATGAAGCCTGTAATTACTCGGGCGATGTGTGCTTAGTGTTCTGAAAGTGATCTCGGTGCACATTGGATCAATTTTTCGCCAAATTCTTCTCACGTTGTCGTTTTGCTACGGAGGAACCAATTCTAACGATTTATTCCGACATATTTTTTGAGTTGTCTTGACCGGTTCAATTCATAAAACCGCACCCATTATTGCTATAGTCACCGCCAAAGCATAAGGAATCATTTGGTTGTCATAATCCTCAAAATCTTGAAAAGACCTCGTCAGTGGACCAACTACTATCGACCACCCAGTACACAGGATAAGAATGTGTGCATGACGTAAAACAATAGATTCACCTTATTTTGAAAACCTAAACGATTGGATCAGGTAGGATGGTAACCACATTTAAGATATGCGGTTTAAGTGTTGTCCGAAATGAGAAATTTGACAAGTCAAAAGTTGGGTCTTTCGAACAGTTCTGAGAAGCAACTTCTCCATCAACCGATTCAGAGTTTTAAAAGCAGAGGTAACAAGAAAACACTTCATTCACTCTAAGTCATTGAGCGTATGCGCATTACGAACTGGGTAAGGTAAGCAAAATGCAGTTCAAATCTGCACTACTTGCCTCCATGATCATACTATTGCACACAACCTAAAACAAATGTGCATCAAAAATTCATTAAAGAAACTCTTGTGCTGGGAGGTTTTCACCAGAATACATTTGAAATACACTACATTATCGTTTATCTGATTTTGATAAGCATAATGTGAGCTGACTGTTCTCATTATGGATTCCTACATAGCTTCGTTAAATAAAATGGATGTAGTAACTGAAACATCTGTAGGGCATTGTCACAGTTCAGTATAATTTATCAGATTTTTCTACATATTCCGCAACTCAAATTCTAACCACATCTCTAGTTGGAAGAATACCTGATCTGAGGTCGGATTAGCTAAAGATTGTTATTATGTCTCCATCGATGTCAGCCTGAAGGTTTGTTCCATAAATAAGTATTTGAAATGGACTCCATAATGTAACCAGTTTATCTTGACCCCATACGGTAGTTGTTAATGCCACTGTGAAGGAGAACTCTAGCATGCTTGTTTGAAAATTCACTGACTGTAGATTAAGATGCGGAAACATGCGGTCTTTCGGTAAACATCTAGGGCAAAATGCAAGAAGGTTATCCTACAGCCAATCTCGATAACTGACTGACTAGATCGATAAAGACTTATGTCATTAATTCCTGTTGGGTAATTCACCTTGAGTAGAACTTGGGTAACGTCTTTCATACTTTATGAAGGTTTTGTTGAGGCGTGCATTTACCTAATGTTTGATTAACGGGTTCAAGTGTTGATTAACAGGTTAACTCTGAAATTACAGCAGTTGTTTTGGTCAAATTCGTTCTATCAAACCGTCTTCAGCTGAGCATCCAAAACGTTTGTGTCTGCCATAACGGCTGTTTCACAAGTAACAATTTTTGTAGAAATTGAGCATTGTTCACAGTTTATCGCAGCTTTCACATTCCTATACAATTGTTAACCGACCACTTTCGAAATGAAACAGTAGGTCCGAACTTCGTTTATGATATGGCTCGTCAGTAGTGCACATCCTTGCCGTTACCCTGAGGTTAACACCGACCACGCTTTTACGAAGAAACAATATTCACCTCTGCGTCACTGACCTCACATACGGCTGGATCGGACTATCGTGTGGAAATGTTCAGCCACAATGGCTCTTGGGTTATTCTGAGTTTATTCGATTGACTAGTAAGGGACATAGTAACTGTCCCGTTAACTCAAACCGATTACTCCACGACCGGGACTTTCTTTAAGTTGGAATCACAGGATTCATCAGAGTTTTTGAGAGGTACGTTGATTACTGGTAAATATTGGGAGATTATGAGCAAGGATGCGTAATACTGACGAATGAAACTTCGATCTAGTTCTTCATTCAGAAAAGAACTGGCAAAAACTGTACGGTACTGGGAAACTTGCCCTCATCTGTGAGTGGTACTTTGTGTATAGTAATCAGAATCCTTACCGCCTATCGGCAATCATTTGCTTTATCCCGACTTCATAGGAGTACGAAGATCAGACGAGTAGGACAAATTATCTTAGATATTTTTCTTACACTGATGGCACGGCGCAAGTCATATCGACCCCATACATGTTGATTTTCTGCAATTTTCAAATTAACTGCTCCGGCTTACTGCTGTGTTTTCTACACTACTGGTCCACATGCACCTTATTGTTTGTATTTTTTGATTGTTCGGACCGGCAAGTTCATTGAGGTGAGAGAGATCGATCATTTCTAATAACCACTTACTAGATGAGTTAACTTGAGTGAACAGACTGTTGCCTTTGGTTGTCAGCGCGTGCAAAAACATTCCAAAGCCAGGCAGAACCTCGTTACGTAACATCTATTATTTATCTTGTTTGTTTAAGAGTTAATTGTTCAAACGCTCTACGTTCAAAATGTACTGTTTGACAATGCTTTATCCGACTTGCGGAAGGTCCAAAGTGGACACAGGATGATTCGGCTTAGTGAAATTTAGTCGTTCTTGAAAAGGTTCGTATATTGTTGGTCAGGTTCTCTTCCCTGGCTGGGACCTTGGCGACTTATGTCGTCGGTTGCTGGAGTCCTTAGGTGAGATGACAGCCAATCGAGCTCAATAACGTGAATGTTGTCGAGTTTTTATCGAGTTGTCTGTGAGAGAAGTGCGCTTAACAAAAAGAGCAGACAGAATTGTAAAGAAGCAGTCTCATTGCTGACGACATACTTTTACTTATAGCTCAGCTGTTTGTTTGCAAAATGTAGTCACCTTGATAATGACACTTAAGTATGAATAGTTGTTTTAACTGATAATCAGTTTGGTAGATTTTATAATCTAGAATGGGCCTAATTAAGAAATTATGCCTTGAGCTTAGGAGTTTCGTATTTGGGCCTAGTTAGTAACTAGGTATTCCTGCTTCATTTCTTTTGCCATTTTGGCTAGAGTTTGTTCTTTTTTTAATGATTTTGTGGCACTTAAACATCAAAGCAAACCACTGACATGTTGCTGTCTTTAGTGGTGAGGGTAATACTTAGTGGTCTATATATCGTATGATAATCCATAATAAAGCATTGTTATGAGTTCGCGTGTTCACAAGTTGTTTGTCGCACTCATTTATGAGCAAATGCACGTACTGTGTAAACTCACAACCTTGCGGTTCATTCCGTCCAGTTTGAGGACAAATGCATATTTTCGTCACATTAAACAGACAAAGAAATGTTATTATGTTTATTTTATCCGTGAAACTTTGTCGGTTGTCATCTATTCACGTAAGTGGTGTGGTTCAGAACTATGAAATTCTTATGTATTGTGGTCTGGCTGAACGATAACTCAGTCTAAATTGTTCTAACCCAGTTGACTGTTTTTCGTTTTCTTATCGGCTGTATAACTCACAGAATTTGCACAAGGCTTCCAAATCAAACGGAATCTCTTCGGAACTATTTATCCGATACAATAAACCGGATCTAAATGTGGGTATCCTTATCGAGATTGGAATATCTGCGGCTACACAGGTATGCAATCCCTCGATCTAGGGTTGTGATACATTACCTCGTTTTTTCATGCACCGTTCAGCTGAAATGCGTATTCAGGGGAAAATCACCATAGATTCTGTGCGCGAGAAATACTGTTTGCCTCTGGATGTGTCGAAAAAATAAACTATTAGGTTTGCAAAGGGGTTGGTTTTAATTTACATCAAGACTGTCTGTTGGCACAACTGGGATATGTGAGAATCAAGCAGTTCCCGGGTGAAGAAATGTGTGACTGTAAATTACTATCGATGATTACACATACAGCTGATTTTACGCATCATGATCATTACTATCATCGTCATGTTCCTCTTCACGCCATCACAATTATCGTTTTATTGCTTACCGATACCCCATCTTTCACCTGACAGTCACTGTCAGTTCCATCGGAATTAGTACACCATTGCTGTAACCTACCATGCACACTGGTGTTCAAGCAGTTGCTGAAGAATGAAGATCCAGGCAACGTTCTAGTCAACAGCTGACACTGTCTCAAAAACGCAGTTACATTAAGGAGAATATACAGTTAACGAAGATTTACAAGTTTCTGAAACCTTCAAGATGCAAGTTATATCACGTTGGCCAGATCACTTATCACCAAATCCTTTAGGAACACCAGAAGAGTGTGTTAGTTTGAACAGCCAGCTGGTGCACATTGTTAGCTAAAGATTTTTGTGAGTAGAGTAAGTTACTATCTAATAAGATCCCTGTCGCCCGAGGATACTTACAAGAGACCTTTCAATGGGATCGAGCTTATGAAAAAGTGCGAAGTCGGTCGGAGTGTTTTCTATGAAGTAAGGGGGAATGATTAGAACCCTATCCCGGAGTACCTTGTATTTAATGCTGCGGTTGAAAAATGCAACTGTTGTGGTGGGTTCTAGTGAAAATCAATCCACCCGAATTGCTGCCTTAAAATGGCCTAAAGCTGGTGGCTATAACGTCAGACACTATAACCTGGGTACCAGCATGCTTTAGAAGACAGACAGCTGATGTTGCTTGACGATCTGCGCCCCAAATTCTGATAGGCTTGCCCAAAAGAACTTCAGGATTTGTCTACTACAGAAAGGAAGCTAATTTATTCAGGATTTAGAATGGATGTGATAGGACTATACTTAACGAACTATACGTTCTTTTGAGTAGCCAATTGTGTTAATTAAACATAACTTGTGTACCAATGAGGACGAATGAGGATAAAGACCGAGAATGGGAAGGAAAATTGTTTTTGTCAGGTCATACTTCAGAAAAAAATTGCACCGCCTTTGTAGCTAAAGTGAACCGAAATCTAATCTTTCCTCCCCCTACCAATCAGGTCGATGCACCACCTGTGGAACTGAGTGTCGGTTGGATTAGTTTGCCGTTGTTCACTGAAAGTGGTGTGGCTATAATTAACAAGTAACATTCCCTTTCGCCGATTGTTTAATTAACACTTCTTTGCCAATCAGAACTTCCGACTATCAACTAAAACCCGGCACGCCCTACGAACAAGTGGCGAACCCTGAAGACTTGAAGAAGGAAGGTAAGTATGGAAGTAATCAGGGAGTTTAGTGCATACGGAGTCACCGGTTCAAAAACCAGGAGAAATGTGGAAAGTGTAACAAGGTTATTCAAATTAAAAGGATTTGAATTTTGGGTATTTAGCTTTTATTGGCGGTTCTCCTACACCGACACTTGCCATAGTAACTTATCAAGCATTTTTAAAGTATTTTCATTGTGGACTTCATATCTATGGTTTGTTCATTCCGCCCAACACATTTTGTTACAACTGAGTTCTGATGAATTACTGCATTCATCTCGACAGTCTATCAAAACAATCCAGTGGTCTATAGGGAAAATTGTCCAACAGTCAGTAGCCACTTTAGGAACAGACAGTATATTAAGGGATAGACTTTTCCGTATACTTTCTTGTGCACAACACATATGGCTATTGTATAATTGTATGGTTAGTGTCAAAGCAACACAGATTGTTTTGCGGTGCTTCATTGATAATGTCGATTCTTCACATACAAAATCTTAAACAAGTGTCTACATCAATCGCTGTTGTTTTGATAGAACTCTTTGATGTCAGACACCTCGGGGCACGTTTTTATTCAACACCCGTAAAAAGAAAATGTATAGTTTGATGGTTTATGCCGTAACTGATGATAATGATCTGAAGTTGGTTTCAGCTTTTGCTATCACCACCAATAGCTTTTGCTACCGACAGTAGAAAAGTCGTTGAAAACATAGAAAGCAGAACACCGAAATAACGTATAGAATGAACAAATCAATTTTACTACGCATTTTCGGGTATTTCGAAATTTCCTCAAGTCCCCTGACATGCACTCCACTTTTTGCTTATGCGTAAACTATCACCGGACTTGTTTTTAAGAAACATGTTTTAGGATCTTTGTCATTCGGTTCCGCGAGTTCCATAAGTCTTTTTCAACCTATACACTGGAAGGTGTTACCTGTCTTGGACAACAAATGGGCAGGTTGATCGTCGGATGTCTAGCCCACCATTTGAGACCAGACCTTTCTGTTATTACTTGTTTGAAATTGTATGCAATGAAAAGGAGATGAGCAAAACATCGCAATCTAAATTGTCTATCATTGAAAGCGACTGAAAGCGTGGATTCAAATTTGCGAAAGAAGTGACTAGTATCTGATTTTCACAGTCTTATGAATCGAAAGTTAATGTTTGAAGTTAACCGTTACGATGTCTGACTACGGTCATCATTCATGAACGAACTCGCTGTGGCGATTATAAAACCTCCATATATGTATATGGAGCATTCAAGTATGAAAAATATCTCTGCATTTTGTCTAGGTGCATTCCTTTCGAAAGTTCAAACTATCCTGTCAAATCGGTCCTCGCAAATCACCGTACGTGTTGCGCAACCCAATCGAGAGCAGCAGAGCATGATGGAGTGAGTAGTTCGCATCGTAATTTGTCTTGTGTCTTTCTCATTTTAGAGCCTAATCATGGTTACGGGCACATGCAGTGCTTGTTATGCACGACGTTGTCTTAAAGTTGAAGATCTTGAACAGTTTCAACAACGTTAATTGTGCGGTACCCACTTCCACGGGAAATATCCTCCGAGGAGCAAAAACGCAGTTTGGCGGATGTATTTCTTATTAGACGTGGGAGGGTGTTTTCATTTGCAGGCACCAGACAAATGCGAGCGTAACGTAAGATGACAGAGTGTCATTTCGTATAAAACGACAGGAGGAACATACATTCACTGTCAAGAATGATATACCCTAAAAGTGTGTTTGGTAAACGTTTGTACTGTAGACTCTTTAAAAAGAACCATATCATTGAGTGACACACTCTTTGAGATTATTATGAGGCTAACGCTTCTACCGTACAATAAATGGGAATCATACACTGGAGTAAACAATGACAGTGAGCAGTCAAAATAGATTTGAACGAAGGTATGGGGGTGAAACAACAAACTGAGCAAAGACGTGCATCACTTACAGCTGCGCGTTGATGTGATTACACAGGCACTGTGATTCTCTTAAACTGTCTACTCCGAGGCAAACCAAATAACGATTAATCAGACACAGGATCTGTGGATTATTAGTACACTAATATAAACACTGCTTAATCTTGGTCCAGGCTCAAGCTAAAAATTAAGAGAATGAAACTTATAGTTTATTGAATGCTATCTACTTGATTCTTGGTTTTAAAAACCGACCAAAAGTTTGTGAAGCCCGATTTGCTTCTTTCTGTCTACGAACTGAACAAGCTTTAGTTCGTAGTGTGACTATGTCATGTGTAACAAATTCCTAGGTGCTCGTATTTACTTCAGATAGGATGGTACGAAATCAGACCTGCACATAAGTTAGTTGATACAGACCCAGTCGAAGCATGTCGGTCTTAATGTACTGTTTGCTTACTTCACGGAAAGGCGCAATTTTTATCACCTTCGTTTGTCAATCCTAGACAGTAGGCTATGGAATACTTTCCCGCAGCAGCAATACAGATTCATTTTGAGTCTACCGGAATGCTGTGTGAAAAATATTCACTGGTCTTCTCTGCTACTAATGGTGATACAGGCTGGGTTTGGTCCAAACCTAATGCTATACATTTACTTTCTTAACAGCGAGTTGTATTACGCGCTACGAATAGACCCGAGATATAACGTTTTCTAAGGAAAAAGGCCATAGCGACCCACACTAACTGAGGCCACAACAAACTGATTAAATAAGAGACCTCGTCGGTATAGAATACATTTTTCGCCTCTAAAGTTTAAAGCTTTTCTAAACAGTAGACGTGGCGAACAATTGTTTTCGATAATTCATCATCAGGTCAATACAATTATATAGATTCAGCAAAATCAAAAACAGTGCGTACACA
>LUCH01005121.1:5247-36447 GCA_013368495.1 Paragonimus heterotremus | reverse complement strand
AAATACCACTTGCCTCAGTCCTAACTAGCGAAACTGCTCAAATCGGTTGAGACTTTATACCGCTGTGAACATTTGCTCTCCTAACTCTTTCTCATGATGTGGTGGGAATGTGTGAACATTATGTGTGCTATGAATAATTTGGAATTGTCGTCTTAATTGCACACGTTTTGGAGCGGAAAAAAGCTCTATACTTTGAACGCGTCTTTTGACTTGCCTTGGGAGTGAATATAGGACAGTCGCGGTACTATTCGGGACGGAGATTTTCGCGTTAATCATTACCAGGGTGTAGAATCCGAATTCAGTCAGGTACATTTCGATAACAAGGACGAACCAGTGTACCGTTTAGGAGGGTTTACAACAATGTTCTTCATTGCATTGTTGCTCGATATTCCGCGGTCTACCAATGTCCCATTACCGTTATATTTTGTTGGCATTAAACCTTGCTTCAAGTGGACCTTGCGATTGGAGATGAGAAGCTGTAGAATTGTTTAAACGCATTACGGTGTTGGATCCCAGAAAGCCAGCTCCCATTAACTCGAGCTACACATCTAACCATCTGGGGTGTGAACAACTAGGTGCTAGTACCCGCAAACGGAACTCAAGCACAATTGTTTGAAATGATCTTAACCTGTCTTCCAGCAGTGCATCAGTGGTCAAGAAGACCGACTGGTGATTGGGTTAGTCACCAGGTTGCTTCGACGGTTTCAATCAAACCGTTTTGCTCCTATGTTCAACTCGCTAATGTCTCCCCTTCCTGTGTTACATATCCAAGCTTGTCATGTTCATTTCGTGAAGTATCTTACTCCTATTGAGAAGGTAGAACTTAGAGCCACCAACCGAGTTATGACATCATTACCCTACCTAGATGGATTGGGCTAACCGCGGCAGGTCTTATCGTTCTGTCGGTATGTCACAAGAAACTACTCTTGTATATGGATTTCTCAACGAGTTGCAGCATCCCTTAAGGATCATGCTTTAGTCTAGCGAAGATTACCATCTCAGGGTTAGCTCGCTAAAACTACATCTAATGAACCGCCTGAATTGCACTGTCCAGTTTGGAACAACCTACCAGAACCTGTTTAAATTGTGTCATCGTATGTTAAATTCAAGCGCAGATTTAACACACATAATCGGGACACCGCGTTTAGTCTGTGGACACATTGATCATGGGAATCGCCTCAGTAGGAGTTAGATACGCCCAACCTCTCACCGCTGGTACTACTCAGCTGTTGTGTGTTGTAATTCGTATGTTGTATGTTTGTTAGATAGGTGTCACGTTTATGTCACACTCATTATCCTCTGACTTTCTCTTTTGTAATCGTTCCATGCTGATCTTCTGGGGGGAAAAACAATCCACCGATTTATCTTTTTATCAAACTATCCAAAACAGATTCAGGTGTACATAAACTCCCACCTTCTTTTTATCTGTAACCTTCCCATGAATCCTACAAGGTTTCCTCATATAATTATTTTCGGATGCAACAGTGCATGTTGGTCATAGCCGATTCGATCGCATTCCGATTAGGCGATCCGTTCCTGCGTTATAAATAGAAATTTGTGGCCATCCTGCGACTCCCGTGACCACGTCTGTATCACCCTTGTCACACACGAGAGCCAACTTCTGTGGGGTAATACATGTGTGAAATTCAGCTTCCGGTGATTGATAGTTTTGTTTCCGACACCTGTAACTGAGGGATTTCTTTTATTTCCGTTCTTTTTCATAAATGGACATTTGCTAACTCCTGTGACTCTATTGGTCGAAAGCAGTTGTTTGTCACACTTTGTCTTCTATCACTCAAGTAGCATTTTCCAAATATGCAAACATCACAGTTGCTTGTTAATCTTCTGTCCTTCTTATTCCCCCCCCCACATATTTGCGCTTCCTATTGTGGTTGTTTATTTGTTGATGTCCCAGTGCTGGCAGTTTAGTTATTCGAGCCACGCTCACACAATGTAGCCTACGTTGTTTATGTATCAGTGATCCACGACCTTAGTGTTAGTGTGTTGCGCCGAGCCAATTATTCCGACTGTACCACAATTTGAGATAGCCCATAAACAAAGTGATACCTAGAAGTCAATACAATGGATACTCCGAAAATCGTCGTGCTAGATCTCGTGAAGTCTGTACTGGCGGGACGTCTGGTTTAACTCTGCCTCGGTCTTGTGAGCAATATTTTGATCTGCGATTGTAGATCATGAACTTGAAGTCAGAAATTTCGCCGGAACGTCGTGATGGATACCGTAGCGAAATGACGTCTAATAAAGCACAATCTTTAGTGTCAAACTCGCTGGTTGCCATGCTAAGCGCGCGTTCGCGTTTGTGAATCAGAATCCCGGTCCACAACAACCCCGGTTTCCGCTCACACGTCATGTGCACTTCTGACCGGTTTGTGTATGTGACCGTCGCCTTCTGTGGGTAGGTGTTCCGCCTGCCATTCCTCGTCCGTTGGTCCGATCTCGTTGAGTGATGGCTCGTCCGGTCGCCCATGCTGTCCCCGATCCATCCGCCGTGGGATTTTCACGTACCCCCTCTCTGCCTCGAGGTATTTCACCGAGTGTTGGAATACTCCTACCTCCGGTTTGATAATCCACCACAATATGAGCTAGAGAAGCTTGTTTTTTTTTTGGATTTTGAGGAAATCCGTTGTTCAAGTGAGCCGTTGTTTACACGGGTGCATTTTGAGTTTTAAAATGAAGGCATCCGATCAGCTTTGTTGTAAATCCCCAAGAGTAAGTTGAGAACGTATAAAAACTGTTTGAGATCTCAGAAAAAACAAATTCATTGTGGGGCAAATTCAAAAGGTCTCATACCTTATCTGACCCTTAGCGTGTCAACTGGAGGATCGAACAGTCACTTCGACGGATGAAACGACGTATATAATAATCGTGCAAGAAGCCACGCACTAACAGGCACTCAGGTGACGAGCGTACCAGCTTTAGCGGAACTAGCTCCCGTGTTCTTGGTGTTATAGCAGTCGTTGCATCTGCTGTCCTTCCTTCCGGTTACGTTGTGCAGGAATTTCTAGTGTTTATAAATTTAATTTCAGACTGAATACACTTAGCAACTCTAATCATCGGATTTTTGTATGCCAACCTTATGCTGGTAGGATGCGTAGCAATAGTAGTATACAATAAAGAGATTGTACCTCTGAGGAGTTAGAACATGGTCACCCTAGGTTAAATGTTCCCTTCGTTCCTTGTTTTGGAAGGCTAGAATGGGCGGATTTGCACCTCTATATTTGGATCGAGTCGAAAGTTGAAGCAAGCCTTGACCCTATTCACGACTTTCGATGGCTTAGTTTATTTCTATTAGAAATGAATTAGTTGGCTGGTTAGGCCCCGATTTTGTTCCTGGTTGCGCGAGCAACCAACTTATTGGTTTGGCTTGCATACTACTTCCACCGGTTTCTGGTAAACTTGCATAGTCAACCAAGACCGACGAACCGGTTTCTCACTGGACAAAATGAATGCACACCTTGAGGATAGTCTAACGGTTTTTTGATATCACCCTTGTGATTTTCTCATTAGGATTGGACAGGCAGTAACTAACTTTTCATTATTATGGTGTAATGGTCGCAATCAATTTGACACAAAAAACTGTCATGTATTTTAGCAAAACGACCCTATCTGTTTGTTTTAGTGAGCATTGTTTTGTTACTACATATTATCTGATACTAACTTCCATAGTATCGAGAGTTTCTTCATACTTCCCGTATCCATCATATTAAACCATGGCATACTTGGCTGCTAGTTCGATCATATTGTGGTGGATTATCAGGCCGTAGGTACGAAGGCGGAGGAATACCTCAACGCGACGGGAGGTACGTCCAAAAACCCACAGCGAGCGGATCGGGGACGGCGTGGGCAACCGGGTGATTCATCGCTCGACTGGATCGGACCAACGGGCGAGACATCGCAGGCAAAGTAGGATGGACGACTAGATCGGAAGCACAACTATTCCAACACTCACAGGAATATCAACACGGTCAGGGAATACGGTCAAAGCCCATAGTGGATAGATGGAGGACAACACGAGCGACCGGACGAGCCATCGCTCAACGATATCGGACCAATGGACGGAGAATGGCAGGTGGAAAACCCCCCCATAAAAGGCGCCGATCACACACATAAGCCGGGAAGAAGTACACACGGCATGTGTGCGGAAACCGGGGGGTGTTGTGGACTGGAATTCTGACTTAGAAACGCGAGCGCCCGCGTAGCATGGTTACTAGCGAGTTGGACAATAAAGATTGTGCTTCATTGGACGCCACAATATCTGTCTTCAAAGATCTAAGTCCCGTACCTCGAAGCCCAGGGAAAATGCATTAGGTGTTTGGAGAATAGTCTCTACTCCGACTCGCATGCCACCTGGCTGCGTGGGTTGATCTAATACCCACTCGTTCATCTACCGTCTGCAGACAGGGTGAGTGCAAATTGCATCGGAGTGTGGACCTCCCATACGGAAGCACTGGCGAATTGATTGCGACACACGAACAGTGGACAGTCAGCTTACAACGCGAAGCGATCTAACCGTGTGTGTTCGCATTCCGGACTAGCGTAGTGGTGTCTTGTTACTGCCATCCACCAAACGTGAACTATTAAATAAACCAACCAGTCATCGAAACCACTGAACGATGCCTGGTAGGCTCAACCAATCTGTCATTTAACGGAGGAGAGGCAAATCGGTTGATACACCTACGAAAGTTGATGGCGCTTAGACGGAGTTAGGTCGGGACTTACAAACTGTGGTTGAAAAAGGTAGTGTGTTAACTACAGACAGTCCGAAACTTCATATATCATTCAATTTGTTCCATGACACCTGATCTATTCTGCTGTCTTAACGTGGTGATCAACCACAGATGCATCAGTCTGTTGCGTCCAAATTACTCTCTGGCCTCATTTTACGTCGGCTCACTAAATCCAGAGAAAGTTAGATACGCGAAGAACAGATAGGATACCGATCCGGTCGAGATTGCATTGATCACATTTTTACCTTGCGGCCGATCTTGGAACATCGACATTGTTACAGACATCCGATGGTCGTGGTCAGTTGAGACCTAAAGGCTGCTTTCGATTCAGTTCTTCGTAACGTTCTGTGGAACTGTCGCAAGGGAGTAGTAGGGAAATATTTGAATCTGTTGAGGTTACTGTATGCCCACTCTACAAGTAGGGTGAGAGTTTATGGACAGCTGTATTGGTCGTTCATCATTTCTAATGATGTTCTTTAAGGGTGTCCGATTTCTCTCCTCCTGATCAATTTTCTCATGAACAACACTCTCAAGGGTGCGCTTGGAGAATCCAGTGAGTTTGATGTTAAGCTTCTTACTGGCGCTGAGTTGATGGACATGGAATATGGGGATGACATTGTTCTACTTAACCCCTCTGCCGAAGACATACAGATCATGGTGAACAAGTCTGGGCTGGTTTGTTCACAGTGCGTCTCGCACCTGCAAAGTGCTGTTTCAAGACTGAGTCGTATCCACTTTCATGTTGTTTATTGCAGACAATTCATTTGAGACTGGAGATACTTTCACATATTTGGGTAGCACTGTCTCGTCAGCTTGTAATATTGTTGATAATATGTCAGCGAAAATACGGGTTTCAGTTACCAACCTGTCATCAGTGGCTTTGAAAAGATTTTCGATTGTCGCTAAAAGGAAGATTATATCATGCTTGTGTGCGTTCTGTTTTGCTTTATGAATCAGAAAAGTGGCCTGTTCGCAACTGAGATGTCAACAGACTTGCTTTGTTTGGCCATCGTTGTCCGTGCCGCTTAACTCATACTAGCTGGGATGATCACGTGAGCAGTGCAGTCGTTCACCAGTTCTTATTTCAGAATGCTGGAGGTACGCAATCAGTTGCATAGTCTGCGATGGTTTGGTCACTTACTCCGCATGCCAGGTAGGTGTTTACTGTACTGGGCGTTATCTACTGAGACGAACAACAGTTGGGTAAAATCGAGTGGTAGTCAAGCAACAACCTAGTTACGGAATAGGACGACCCTGGCCGTTGCATTGAGTAAAGTGATAGATGTCGCCCACGTGAGTGGAGTCCTCGTGATCACCTGAATCAGTGGCTAGAAACACTAATTTGGCGGTGTGTCGCAGTCGGTGGTGTGCTTGCATCCATATCGTTTCTATTTTGTCCACCTAATTTTTCCTTTCTTATTACTCTCTGGCTTTCTCAGTAACGCCCTTTTAGGGTATTGCAAGTCACTGTTCAGGTGAGTGGCAACCCGACCTACACAACGTCCTGGTGAGGCTCGTGGTGTGATGATGATCTGGAATAAATCAAACAACTCGTTTAGGCCGTATTTTTGAGTGTCCTGTCAACTCTGTTCTCACTCTGGCTCTCCGGCTTACACGCCCGGGATGACGGTTGTTCATCAGAATATCACATTGCTGCTTTCTCATTGGCTCAACCCGGACATTGAAACTGAATCATCTTAATTTCTCTGGATCACTGTATTACTGGAAGAAATACAACACCACAAAACACTCGGCGGTTTAGTTCAAACCTCGAGTAACATTGTAACCCTAATTGATGCTGAGACATTCGTGCTATTGCTAGCAACTACATCAACTATGGTTGACGCATTCAAACACTCGAGCTAGTTCTTCCCTTATCTGGGGCATCTTGTAGCACCCGCCCACGTTGTTACAGAGTATTTGTTGCTTTTGCATAGTTTAGGCACTGTTTTTAATAACCGATTATTATGCAGTGTATGATGATCCCGTTTGACTCTGATGTAAACGAGATGGTTTCCTGTGCCTCGTTTACGTGGGAGCAGAAACAAATTGACTAAGCACTTTGAATTTTAACGATCGACGTTTGCATGTTCGCAATGATCTGACTCTGTGAGGGACTTGCTTAACCGGCAATCACCGATCTTCGCTTTATATATGTTGCCGTGCCTGTCGAACTTACGGTAGGATATTTTTTAGATTGCTGCTATATGGTTAAGGAATACAATTTCAAATGGAGCATGTTGATCATAACATAATCGTAGTGTAGATTCACTGAACCTTAGAAAATCAATGTCTCGAACGTCGTTTTTCATTTTTACCATAAATCAGCTCTTGCACAAGCGGTCTTTCCAGTAAGCAGGTTGACCTCCTTATTTTAGGTGGTTCCTATCACATCACTGTTTATGTGCACCTTAGTTTCCATCTTCCAGTTCTTTTGACTACGATCAATAAGTTTGTTTGTCTGTTTCTTATTTTGCATGTCACAGATTCACACTTGACATTGAAGCTGTCAGTTGCGATGAACTGTACGCAGATTGCACTGACTTATTGCGCGTGAGCGAGGTTATCACTACCACACCTACAAGCAGCAACTCACCTGATGACAATGTAAGTCGCATGACTTACCGTTTTATCGATCCGCTTTTGTTCGCTCAACATCTGCGACACTTGGTGGCTGCACGCACTGGCGGCTGTACAGCCTCTGTCGGGTTTGGCAGTAGCAAGCTGCTGGCTCGTCTGGCTACGAAAAGAGCAAAACCGAACGGACAGTCCTGTTTGTTCCGTACAGCGGGTTGTTGCAGCAATGAGGATGTTCAGTGGTTCATCCCATCGAATACAAATGACCACTCGAGCACACCGGAATTCGTCAACTGTGAGTTGTCCGGACAGGACGCGGAGTGGTTGGGTCGCCTACCGATTTGTGAATTACCAGGTACGCATTACTCAATATGTAGGTTCGGTTTTGCTAATGTTGCTGAGCTTCGGGTGAAACTAAACGCTTTCGGTTTGCTGCGTAGACTCAGCTGGTTCTTGTGTGTTAATTTCATACCCTTTTTCATGTCGACCCAGTGCATGATTCCTTACAATAACTTGTGTTTTCCATATGTTTTGGTCAAGTTGTTCAATTCTTTATTAAGGTTTGCTTCCAGATAACCATTGCAAAGGTGTTTTGGTTCCCTCGTATGACACTTGGGTTTGTATGCCTGATGCATGCAGGATTACTTACAGGATATAGCGATCAGGCTGGCTTAGCTCACATGGGGAGGTTAGGAGTCCATTATATCATTGAACTTCACGTGTGGTTTGGTGATGGACTGTTGCAAGTGCAGAATTAGGCAGATCTTCGTTTGGTTCACAATCAATCAATCTGGCTCAGTCGCATGACTCCCATATTCAGTCACCTTTCTGTGCTTTTTTATCGTCATACTTGGGCTGAGCATGAAGGGGATTGATAGGTGCCCAAACTGTTTTGCGTTGATTACACCTTCACTTTGTGATACATTGTAGAGCATTAGCAGTCCCATATTACAGTCAATAGACATTGCATTTTCGGATTTGAAAGGTATGATTTGTTCAGTACTCACATTGTTCCTCGGGACTGTATCCATACAAAAACCCTTGTGAACTGTGGCCGTTCAAACCTCTCATAATGAGCTTCAATATTAAAGTGGGTTCCTGTGAGCAATTGTTTAGAGTGTCTCTGGTTCAACGTTGAGTTGGTTATTTTCTTTCTCGATCGCTTCTGTTGAAAGGCGTTTTCGAAAATTCACAAATTCTAGAACATGAGTCTCTCCTTGGTAGTGTGTGCGGACTGTATTGATGTGTCTAGTTCCTCCGCAGGTAACAAGCGGACCGTACCGATCCCTCTACATCACAAGATTTGTTTCATACTTTCGTAACTGAGCGTTGTCCCAGTGTTGTGTTAGTTCTAATCGTATTCTTTCTATTGCAGCCAGTCTGTTAACTTTTGATTATTTCACTTGCCTGGTTAACATCATCCAACCTTTCCTTTACCGCGCTGTTTATGACGATGCGAAGGCAAGCGCTGCATTCACCAGCTTCCATTTGGACGTTCAGCTGCCAGTTAACCTGAAGAATTCTTTCTGACTTGCTCTGTCTACGAAGATGTTCATGATGGGATCTGATGGGCTGACTATGCCGTGAAAAACATGGTTCATTGGTGTATGACTTAGGGATCCTAAGGTTAATAACCGATAGCCCGTACATGTGAAACATACTGTCTTCTCCGGTTAAATTATGTACTCTTGTCGCACTAAACTTTGCTGGTTGAAGTCGTCAATGTTTGTAAAATATAATATGACTATCAGACATCTATGTAATCACGCGTAACGAAGCCTGAATTATTCCAGAATGTTGAACGATACACGCCTTCTGGGTTGGTGATTGCTCGGCCAACCTCACCGTTGATTGAGAACAAACTTGGATGTAGTGACTTGCTGTAGTCAACTGCATATCAACGTCTTTAGGGTTTATAATTTTCAAGGTTACTGCGCGCTTTGTTGCTTACAGGATAGATGGCTTCCCATAGATCCCGCCTAAAGGCCATTAGCGTACCCTCACATATTTGCCAAGCTAACTAACCTGCATCCTGTTTTTGTGTGCCCCATTATATATCAAGGCAGTCAACTACGGTATTTGCCCACTCGCTTCTTTTACGTTGAACTAGGAAACTTGATTTGGATGGCGGCTGTACGATTTTTCACCCCCAACCCAATCTAATGTCGCCTGTAACTAAGCAGTTCGAGAAATTATTGCTCACATCTCCGTAAATGCATACGTTTCTGCTGTTGGGGCTGGTTGGGAGCATCATATTCTTTTTTGCTGATCATCATCCAAACATACAGCTAATAGTTACTCGTCATTTTTCCTTGTTTTCTCTTGGTACTTCAGAGGTGCTTTTCCTCAGTTAGTCGAACAGTTATTTGGAAGAGGTGGACGGAGTATGACGAAACAGAAACCGTATTGATGAGTAGTAGGGAATTTTGGTTTTCATATAGATTGAACATCACCCACAGTTGATCGCAGCTGTCGCATTTCCATAGACATTCCAGTCGGCCCATTTCGAAAAGCAGAAGCACTAGACTCGAGTTTCGCTCTCATTAGAGCTCGTCAGTGGTGCATATCCTTGTCACTGCCGGGACTAGAACTCCGGCCACGTTTTCATGAAACAACCGTGTTGACTACTAGACCATTGACCTCACATTAGGCACGACCGGATTGTCATATGCAAACGCTCAACCACTCTCGCTTGTGAATAATGATCAGGTTGCCCGGTCGCCTCGAAAGGAGACACATTTACTGTCTGTTAACTCCGTGATCAGGACTTCCCAGACAGGTCGAGATCTCCGATCTCTTGTACCCAGAGATGTGATACCTCTTGACTGTGTTCAGCTGTGGGCTACTGAAGATGTATTGGGACTTAGAACGATGTCCTTTCTGGGGGACCTAACCGCATTACATCATTTCTCGAAGTAATATAAATACTTCAAAAGATTTAATCGTTTATCACAAGGACCATCCATTAACGGAACCCCTTTTGTCAGATAGGACTGAACACTTGAGGGATCATCCTCTGAAACCAGAGTATGGAATATGCGGACCACTGCATTAATTCAATTTCGTTGTAGTTAGGGTCGACTCATGTTGGAACGCACTGGTAAAATCTGGTCATGGTTGGATCGCTTGTATTTGAAGGACAACCCACTCTACAGATCTCCCAACCAATTTCCTGACCCCACTGCATGCCTATGGAAATGCAGGTTTCCATGGACGGTACTGAAAAATTCTTTTCCGCACTTTTTGAATCAGCTTTCGACCACTTTTCAATTACATTTGTATACTATCCAGTGGATAAACGGGAACACAAACGATAGTTGTTCCTTCTCTACAAAAGTGAACCTATTCTTCTATCTGGTTTCTCAGTTTTCATAGACCGAATCATTCGAGTTTACAGTCGGTTCAAAGTTTACCATCTACCAGGCAGGTGTTTCGTGCCATTCGAATATGATATTATACTTCCCACACTTCTATTACTACTTGTATTTTTTAATCCTGATATAGACTACTTGCCGAAAAGTACTTATCTCGCGATCAGTAATGAGTTCCCACTCAGTTCTCGGTCTGTCCATATGTTACTGCCCGCCAATAATTTATTATTCTATGCAGTTAGTTTTTTCCCGAGTGCGTATGTTCATCTGTGGTTTGACTGCCTATATATGGGGTCAAAAGCTTTCTATCCCACCTCTCAGAGCGGACATTAAACACAGGTAATGATCTCGAATAATCGATCGTCTTTGGTGGCATGTGAAGCCTATCATGAATGCTTAAAGTGACCCATTTTAAACATCATCAGATTATAGTGCATTGCGATGCCTGTGCAATCACTATTTAACCTGGTCAGACCATGTCTGCGTTTTGATGTACCGTTAATTTTGTCAAACCTGATAAATTTTGGCAAACCGTTGACATATGTTGTGCAGAGACGAGTTGGAGTTTGACGAACAAAATTAACCGTTTACAGAACTGTACACTACTAGATGATACTTCTCGTGAGACATGATAATTCACGCACCCTGACACTAATTGTGTGACATACTATCTGGATGGATGGGATAAGTTATCTGTTTGTCTCCCGTGGCACTGTTAATGGAAAGCGACATCCTTGAATGACACTTTTACATTTGCCTACCAACATGAGCTGCGAGTTGCTGCATGGTGATAGTGTTCCAGTTTACTGGTCAAAACCAATAAACTGTTTTAAATTGTTGCATGGATTTCGACTTCTTCCCTGACCGACGGGCACTCACGATTTTAATTCAATTGAAACTGTTTGAGTCTATATCGGACGAAGTGTGCTACTTAACGTTGATTACTCCTAAAGTTCGTTGATAGCGACTGGGAGAAAAACGCCTGCAACTTACAACAAGAGAACGATTGAACGTATAAACCGAAGGATGAGATAAATTGTAAGCATGATGATTCATCTTACTTGTGTAGAAAAATAAACACGTTCGGCTTTCATTTCTACATTAACTCTAAGCAAGGTATTTTTTACTCCATGTATCATCCATCGACTTACATGCAACAGTCCATTTCTTTTATTATGCGCATTGTCGACTTCAGGTGTTGGGGATGCAATGACAAAGCGGCTCGTTTCTGCGTTCGGAGTCACCACTTGTGGAGATTTGATGTTGCAAGTGACTCGCAAACAACTAACCAATCTACTGGGTGGTCGTACCGGTGAACGTGTTTATTGGCTTTGTAGAGGTCGGGTACGTGCTGCACTATTCCTTCCTATCTTTTCACTTTGATGTAATCCTGGCGTTTTATGCCTGAGCACTAAATACTTGTTGTTTCATTCCATCTGGGTAAATGAACATAGGTTTTATCTATACACCAGATAGTTTGGTTTTCCAAAACCAACACTCATCAACTAGAGTGGCTTTGGTGTTGTGTAAACCGCTTTACATAGGTACTAAAATCAAATTCATTGGTTGAATCAGACATTTGCATATCATATAGTAACATCCGAAACACCCTTCCAAATAATATAAACAGTCCATTCTTTTCGTCCAATGCCGCCTCCGTCCTCGAGAAAAACCATTGATCCAATCGGGATTAGCGAAACTGTCCAGAATAGTCGGGAGGTAATCTTGGTTAGTTTCTTACTAGTCCGACCTTTATTCCGCTATGGTCATTGGTGGCTTAGTGATCCTAACTGTTTTCTTCGGTAACTGTCCTTCTGTTTTCTGATTCAGGAATGCTTTTAGGTTACTGCGCACCATATAAATACCTTGTGGCACACGTTTTGGGAGCGGAACAAAGTGTTTTTTGCACGCCTTTAGGCTTGTCTTGGAAGCAAATACAGGGCCAGTCGCGGTATTTTCGGAACCGAGATTTCCCGGATTAATTATTACAAGGAGGAGAGTTCGATTTCTGCCAAGCGCACTTCTTAATCGAGGGTTTACATCAATAACTCGTAAATCTCTACCTTCAAGTGTTTTTTTGTTGCTGAAAAAACTGTCCATCCCCCGAAGTAAAAAATCTTTTCATCCGCCAACGATAGTCGGACATTACTGGTTATAAACGTCGACCACCTTTTATTTGGAGTTAGATTTTACGAACAGACGGGGGTTTTGTGAACAGTGAAGTTTAAAATAATGTATTGCTAACATCGTTTCGTGAGGTACATGGGTTTACTCCCCATAAAAAATATCTTGCAGAATTACGGCTCTTGTTTTGGCAAGCAGTGCATAAAATTGTCGTTATTCATTGCGACCTATTTTGCTACTCTGACGTGGATGTCTTGCTTGCGTTTTGAATTGATACGGATAGCTAGGCTGACGAGAGCTTCCTTCCTTTCAGGTACAACCATGTCAGACAGATCACCAGAAGCCCAGTAATAGCGTGTGGGTAGGAAATTGTATGTCACGTCACTGCATGTGTAATGGTGCTTAAATAGTGAGGTATGGCATCGTTAATATAAAGCACTACTATTTTCATGGTTTCAATCCTGATGTTTTCTGGATAAGGATTGTGAAGATTGGGAAAGGCACAGTGAGCCCTTCCTACGGAGGTCATCCTTGGGAACCTGAAACAATGATCACCGTAGAAATGTTTTGTGGACAACCATCAACTATGCAAGAACTACCATCAACCGGTTTTTGCTGGACACTCTTTATTGTTAACAACCATATGGTTATCGATAATTTGTTGTCTTCCTGATCGTTTGCCTAGGGCGGTCTGCGGACCTTACTGAGAAACAACTTTGGTTTGCTTATCAGAGTGTGTAGTTAAATCCAAGCATCGACTTCCACAGCCATTCCTACTGAAACTTCCTTTCTCTCTACTAATCCCTTTTCGAATTCTGATTTTTCATCATACGTAGCCATTGGTGCACTCCGCAGTCACTTAAAAGGTAGTATAAAAAGAGAAACAGGAACTAAATTTGAAAACCAGCCACTGCTCGCTTAAAATTTAGCGTATTCTGGTTCCTGAGATATTTCGGTGGCCGTCTTCTGAAGCGGCAAACCAAAACTTGACACATTTTCGCTTCTGACGATCGCAAACCTGTCCTACTTTTTTTTTTACTCTGGTTGTCTTACGCACCTTTTTTGTGTCGAGACTGCGTGTTTTGAGCACCTGAACCCCATTGATCGTCAAGATCTCCGTTGCAGGCAGTTATATTCAACATGTGAGTTCCCTTTACTTTCTTTTGGTCGGTCATTGACTGTGATGAATCGAATCGCTTCCGTTTTGTATTTTACTGTGATCTATATCGCGTTCGGTCATTACACAACGTTCCCCAGTCCGATGTACTGTAGAATCACGCTGTAGCCAGTTTGCGGTGTTAACCACACTGGTCGTTTCAGATTGACACCTGATGATTGACTTAGCAACGAATTTTGTGGTCAGAGTGGGTTTAAGTCTCTGTGGTTATCTGTCATGTTGTTGAAATCTATTCTGCTGAAGATCATCAGATAAAACAAAATTAGTTTGGCGTAGCAGCTTGAAGCGTGATCACGTGAAGCAGTAACTGTTAATCACTATGAGGAAGTTGCGATGTGGCTGCTTTAGTATAGAACAACCTAATGGACACTGAGAGCGGCACTGAAGCGGTTGCTGCCGAGGGGATGTCGCTTATTGGAGAGGTCGCTGCAGTAAGAGGTAAGGCATGTTCTGTAGAATCCCAATGAATGTTCGATTGTGCGTTTTCCTACCTGATACTTTCGTGAAAGTCTTCCAACGATGTTTATGTCATTCACTTTGGAGTAACCACCACGTCGTTGTGCATCCTCACTTCTTTTTATATCAAAGGTTACCTGAGCTGCTTGCTTTTGTTTCCTGGCATTGCTACTGATCGAACAGCCTATTGACTAGTCGGGCCTATGCACGTATGCGATGTCCTATCGACGGCTCACATCCGCCCCGGATCACTCACACAACTACTGTGCTGTATTCGTATCGGCCAGCATTAATTGTGTTTGTATTGATTCACTCGCGTACACTAAATTGTGTTGTTCACGTTACGTGTTTGTAACACAAATACCATTACTACTTGCTGTCTACTTTCTAAACTCAGGTACTTTAACCATGCAGCCATGCGAAATGCTCACCAGACAGCACTGACGATAAAACTGCTCGGATCACAATAATAGAGTGATCCAAACAACTACTGGGCAAAACTTTCAACAACCATTTGAACCTCGCAGTGAGATTTGTTCCAAAGGTGCACTACAGATACGGTAGAACTGGATTTCTGCTGATTCGCAGAACTTAGGAACAAACGTCGGCGGTTCACCCTAACTCCAAGCACCAGAGTGACCACCGTGATGTGGACCACAAACAGCTTGCGTAGGAATCGTGAGAAGTGTTTGGTTGAGCGAACGGGGAATGCCAAAGAATGGCCGGGTGGTTTCATCTCTCGTTGTTGACAAGTTGTTAATGAGACTGTATGTAGGAAAAAGTGGCTCATGAGCTCGAAATCTGTCCTGACGACTTGACGGACGGATCGTGTACTTTAAAGAACGACTCAACCTGTCTAGGCCAACTCATTCTACTGTAGACTATGGAGATAATGTGTCTACTTATAACATCCATAATGATCCTTCGTCGGACACCAAAGTGACTAAAATTTGAAATGTTTAGGCGTAATCGCACTCCACATCCGGACCTTCTTTCTCCAGCCCATTTCAAAAATGATGAGAGATTATTGTGTGAGTTGACTGCATTTCCGTATGTCAGACTGAAATAGCGTTTTTCGATGGGTTCTTATCAGCAGTCTTTCGTATCACCAAAGACAGCCCGAGCTCCTGTTCAAAATAATTCATCGATCCCATGAGCCATTAAGTATATCTTTTGGTTTCATCTGACTGGTTAGGTGGACGCGATCTGCGTCATTGCCGGTCTACGACTGCGAGAATTTAGAAACTTGTGAATGCCTTCTTTGTCTTACTCCGAGGGTTTCCCGCTAACCTAAATGGCTTCATTGGTTGTTACAATCTAGAACACACGTCAACTACGAGCTCTGACACGTAGTCAGTCCAGAGTAGAATGAGAACACGTGACGACAGTAGCGCGTAGCTTTATCGAACACAAGAGTATGAATCATATTAACGGTCAGGCATAAATAAGACAAACAGTCAACCAATCGATTGTATGAGTAACACGATCGGATCGTTCGGGGCAAAGGTGAGATAGAGCGAGACACGCGCGTGCACGGGTAGACAGGTAACGCGCGGACAACGGCAGGCGCGGATGCCACATTCCTTCCCCCTTTAATTTGGCTTGGTTTCACCAGCCTGGAAACGTTCCACTGGTTTGCGCGTCCTACACGATCGGCGATAAGTATCTTCCTGTGGGCGTTGTTCCAGTAGCGTGTTCTCTTCCCTAGGAGAATCATAGTTCAGACCATAGTCTGAGGTTGATTGTTCTGGTGGGGTGGGCACGGAGCGAGGACGTACGTGATCTCGGTGTCTTGTGATAGTCTGGCCATTTGGTGGGACGATTTCGGTGGTCTGGCTGTTTTCCGCCCTGATTTGTCCGGGTTTCCAACCTTCTTCATGAGGTAATTTTACATAGACTGGGTCATTCACATTTAAATCGCGATCATGTGATCTCCGGTCGTACAGTATTTTCGCTTTTTCCTGTCTATCTTCAATTCTGAGACGAGCATTCGGGAAAAGTAAGTTCAACCGAGTACGTTAACTTCCGGTTAAACATCAGCTCTGCTGGACTTTTCCCGGTAGTTTCAGTTGGGGTCGTACGATATGTGAAAAGGAAATTCTCCAGCTTTGTTTTAATCGGTGCAGGAAACTGTTTCTTTGGTCCACTTTTAACTGTTTGCACTGCACGTTCCGCTAGCCCGTTAGACGCTGGATGATATGGAGCAGTCCTCACATGTCGGATCCCGTTGTTTGTTATGAACTCCTAAAATTCCTTGCTGGTAAAGTTGGTGCCATTGTCAGATACCATAGTTTGAGGAATTCCGAATCTACTGAAACAATTCCGTAAACACGAAACGGTGGTTTCTGATGTAGCGTTTGTTACTGGATAAACTTCAATCCACTTCGAATAAGCATCGACAAGTAATAAACACATTTTTTGTTCCGTTGGACCAAAATAGTCTATGTGAACACGCTCCCAAGGTTTATCCGGCCATCTCCAAGGGCACAGTGGAACAGGAGGAGCATTCCTTTGAGTAGTTTGGCAGGTTTCACAACTACGAATCAATTGTTCTACATCCCTGTCGAGGTTCGGCCACCATACATAATTTCTAGCTAAGGCTTTCAACGAGTACACAGAGAAAGAGTTCAAAACCATTATTAATCGATTTGAAGGCGCTCATGATATACACCTATTCTCTGTCGCATTGTACATGTCGCGTACAAGCGGTTGGAAGTCAGCCGATCCCATTTGAACCCAGGTACTGTGCCCCAAAACACCCTACAATTTTCTTACTAATAGCTTATGCGTAGCTGCAGCAAAATTATACAGTCACTTCATCTGTTGACAACATCCCCCTTATTAACACATTGACGGCATTTGTTTTAAGCATAAAACGAACAAATCTTATGAAAAAGTAGTAGGCTGAAATTTGTCTAAATGGCCCGTATGAATAACAGGGAAGTAAGCTACGACAAAATTATACAAACGTTCCAAGTTGTTATGCTAATATCAAGTTGGCCCATTGCCAGCCGGTCACGTGCCCTGAAAAATACGTGCATCACTGCTCAGTCATCATTGCAAACGCCGGATCACTATGCCGGTGGTGTGGAAATGAACTAATGTGCGTGTCACCAGGCTTCATGTGACTAGCACCGTACATTTTTGCTGTCCACCTTGTGTCGTGAGAAGGTTAACTGATCTATTTGAAGAAGGTGGAAACTTCAGCCTTCCGACGGATTCGACTGAACATACGATAGGTGTTCAAAAGATTCCAGAGCTCTAGAAATACTGCCACGTGCTTTTTGAAAATGTCAACTGATATCGTTCATACGAAGCAAATAAGATGATGAACAGCCTTATCAAAGTGAGATAGACAACGAATGTTTCTTCGTGTAATAAGATGTGTTTCAGAGCCCACCTTGACGTTGTAGGCACTGTGCAACGAGCACCGAACAAAACTCCAGGGTTGAAACACAAAAACTAGATTGAACCGTTTCGTTCAACCGGCACCAAATACAGTATGACTTATCACGGGCTGAAAATTATGTTTATTGAGCCCATCAAGGACGTTTCGCTCGCCGGAGTGGTGGGAACATATCTAAGAGGGATATTTGCGTACCCATCTTGCTACAGCTGGTGATACCTGTTGATAGACAATGGAACTCAGACAACTGTGCCAGAAAAATTCTCGTTTGAGTTTCGCTAACCTACAGTTCTCCATTAATTGTTCTTTTTAAGACCCCGTCTACTTCCTGAACCACACAAGTTTTACCATTTACCGCTCGAATGAAATTTGGCCATTCTAATCGATCCCGATGAACTTTCTGTCTGTATGTGCTTTCTTATCGACCACGCTGTCCTCGGAATTCCTATCAGTATGCTAACGTTTGTTATCCAGAGTAAAATGACTGCAACGCGAAACACTATCACAACACAGATCTCATATGCGGAAGTTTCTTTTTTAAATCTCCCGGAAAGTCATGATCTTATTGGACCTACCGGTTTTTGCAGGACCCGAATGAGACGCTCCAGGTGGATCGCCAATGTAAATCTGTTTCTGCGTGTATGAACTACGGAATTCGATTGCAAAAGGTCAGTTTACTATTATACACATTGATTTGCGTGTAAATAATACATATGCATCGACTCCCATATGTTGAACTCGTCAGTCTTTATTTGACTAAGAGTTATCAGCCAGTGGAGCGGATGTCCAGTGGGCGCTTTCACACCACTTGTGTGTGCATTTCTTTCTGGTCCATCTTTTTTGCTGTGACGTATGTAAGCTGTATGGTTAGAAGCAAGTCACATACGTGAAGTTGAGTGATAAAGTCCAATAGTACTAACCAAAATACAAGGAAAAGCCATACATATGTGTCGAATTATCTAGACTGTTAAATAGACCACTCGGCAGTGCTTCCAACTTTCTTGCCACAAGACGCGTGTTGAAGTGTGGTAAGGATCCTATAAGACCGCAAAACTCTAACGAGTGGGGTGCCAGGAAATCGAAGCGATTGGTAGACTTGCTGCCGCCTAGTTTTCGTGAACAGCAGGTGGGTTCAGCACAATACCATCGCTGTGACAACTCGAGAAGACGTCCATGTGTGCTATCAGGTGCCGTCAACTTACCTTCTGAAGGTCAAGCTAACTTAGGTATCATTTCTACACACTGAACCGCGTGCAAAACTTCGTGCATTAATTTAGGTTTGCTCAATATGCGCCCACTACAAGTATGTAGGTTACAAGTGACCTTGGGTAAAAATGAAAGCTCGAATACTGCCGAATTGGTATTTACGCATTCTTATGAATTAGCCAACATCCAGTCAGCACATTTGCGGAGTTAGCCATGTTTGAGGACATAGTGTTGCGAAAAGACGTCCAGTAAGGCACAATCTTTGTTGTCGAACTCGCTAGTTACCATACTACGCGCGCGCTCGTGTCTATGAGTCAGAATTCCAGTCCACAACATCCCTTTTTCGGCTCACACGTCATGTGCACTTCTGCTCCGTTTATGTGTGTGATGGGCGCCTTCTATCGGGGTGTTTTCCACCTGTCATTCTTCGTCCGTTGGTCTGATCTGCTCGCTGTGGGTTTTTGGACGTACCTCACGTCGCGTTGAGGTATTCCGAAGAGTGCTGGAATACTCGCACCTCCGGCCTGATAATCCACAACACTAGCATCTAAATTCTGATTCTTGACTTGAATTCTGTAGCTAGGATTTGAACATTCTTACGCACACGTAAACAACTTTGAATTTGGTCGGATTGTTTTAAGGTTCAAGCATTTATTTACCGAAACAATCGCTACGAAAAGTCTAAAAAAAAAGTCGCTTTCAGAAGGATAAGAAAAAATCAACAGGACTATCTGATTATGTGAGCAGTCAGTCGTGTAAATACAGTCACGATATTTTGATCGTCTTGAAAGTTGACCCGGAAGTAGCGCTACCGGCGCGACGTCTGATTTCAAACCGTCTCCAGCGGCAGATTCATTTACACTAGCAGTGCCGTTGCAACTCGTTTTTGAGTGTAACACGTTTAACGTACGCGCGAGTTATGTATGCCGGTGAACATGCACAGCTCGCTACACACATTCCAGTAGTTCGAACACGGTGTGCCAATGTGAGCCATTCGCTTTATATACGATTCGAATAACCGAGGTAGGATTGAAGTCAGTTGGCCAGCGTATGACATGGCTTTGAGACCCAAAGGTTCTGAAGAAAAGGTATAGTTCCCCACGGCATTGTTGACCTTGTATACATGATCAGAAACACCATCCTCATTTACGGTTGGACACCCCCTTCAATGGCATGGAATCGAAGTAGATGATATCTTTGTTGTGAAATCCTAATTTCACTCTAAATCACTTTCTGTTTTTCACTCTCTCCGTCATCATCACGGCGACTACGCGTATTACATTGTAATAGCAGTACATGTACGGTGTGGGAAACTGCACTCAAAGTTGGGTTGACGATATCCCTTAGGGTGGCAACGGAACGCTTGAAAGATAAATAGCCGGATCAAAAATAACCCAACAGCAACACTATGTATCACTGAATTGAGACAATCATGCGAACGGTGCCATTCCGTAGCATTGCATACTGCTCAGCATTTAGTGTGCGGTTATATGAAGCATTCTTATTATAATTTGCAGCCCTAGTTTCTCGTAGACGCTCCACTGAAATTTTGTGTAACTGTTGTAACCAGGTCGTCCTAAGTATGCCGTCTTTATTTTGGAAAAAAGGTTATCTACCTATCATATTGTCTGTCACTACCAACGTATGCATTAGTGCTTCAAACAGCATTACTACGAACAGTACGTAACCACAAACAATACCAAAATTAATCAACGTTGTCAGACTCGTTCCATATAGGAGACTCAGGAAGTGCCCCATGTTTGGTGCTTATTAAGTCTTTCCCATTGTCAAATAAATGTTCCAGGATAGCATGTGACTATCACAGAAGTGTTAGTCTTGTTTCTGTGACATCTAAGCTGCTCACGAGACTCACAATGTCAGAAACATTACAGCATGGGCACAGACTTTCTCAGCCGTCGAACGTGTTATTTTTGGATCCAAAAAATATTTTTGATTCGGTTGTTGGACAGGCTCTCAGAGGCTCTCTCCACAACATGACATTTCCAGTGAAGTGTAACACTGTGGCGAAGTCGTTTTATGTGCAATGCGCGTATTTACGGATAACCATCTCTAGCGTACTTTACTTCAGGTAGCGTGAACAATGAATGTTTGATCTCCCCACTCCTTGTGTGATAGACGATATCTTGGAAGCAGCACTCAGAGGTTTTGAGGATCTCGAAGTGGACCTTTTATCAGGTATCACGCCGAATAATATGAAGCATGCAGACAACACTGCTTTATTTAGTTCCACAAAGAACATACAGCCCATGCTGAGCCGATTGAATGAAATGACTGGTCTCAACGGTATGCAATTTGTACCTTCAAAATGTAGAGGTACTGTTGTAGAGTAAGTTTAGCACTGACCCTGTCTCCGTTGTTGCTGTCCACTTGGAGGAAGCTGTCAATCACTTTACCTACCTAAGTAGTGTCATCTCGTCAGCTTGTAATATTGCTAATAAGCTACCCACAAGGATAATAAGGTTGTATTCATCAGTCTTCATTGTCTTATTTTTATTCTTTTATCTTTCTACTTTTGCACATATTTATCAGTCTGCTGCTTCCTGAACCGTTGTGAGAACCATTGTCACTCGGAGTCGTAGCATCCAAGGCTAGGACTGAAAGGAGATGATGCTAATGCTTGTGAGTTTGAGCGCAAGAAGTTCTGCTTACGGGACCCTAGTCGGAACGAGTTACTCGTAATCGGTAGAGGGGGACCAGGCCTACCAGGAGGCGCAATGACTAGGATTTTGCTGTCTGATTCCGATTATCCATGTGCGCAGTGGCTGAGTTTGAAACCACATCAAAGGTACGAGATGTGCTGTTAATTTTTCGACCATACTGGATAACCTATCGAAGATCATCATTCAATGGGCAATTGTAGTGTTCTTTGTTTGGAGAACATATGCTTACTCGTATTGTCCTCATGTGGACGTAAACAGTGCTGCAACTGTAAAGTAGTTGCTGGATTTTCGTGACTAGGTTTTTGCTTGAGCACCGTACGGTTTTACCCAACTTTTGGTGGTCTCAGTATACAATGCCCAGTGCTGTAAACGCTCAGCTCGCATGTGATGTGCGTGACCCAACCACCGCAGACTGTGTAGGGTGATTAGTTGATCAATTGATCGCGCATCCCGAGCGTATGTATATGTGCACTGGCGACATAATGTGTACCTAGCTGAGTACATTCGTATTGTTTCAGTAACCAACGTATGAATGAAAACGCAAGCAGTTTTTCACACTATCCACGTCAGCATGACGAACGATCATGCATTTCGGGAGATCACTTGGACAGAAAGCTTCATCAAACATGAACTTTTGACGCTTTCATTCCAAACTCAACGTAACAATGAGAATGTGGATTCTGACGTCTTCAAACGGATTGGTTTTGTGTCCTGATGCCTTTGATTATCCCGCTCATTCCTTTACGCGTTCTACCATCTTCCAGTTATATTTCTCCTCGGAGTTCAGCCGTGAACAAGTTATATTTTGGTTTTTACTTTTTCTCTCCAGGTGGATCTGTTGAACAGGTGAAGTAGTGGAATTGCCTAAATGATCAAACTGGGTTCAGTTGACCTATGATGTCTTAGAGAACACTGAAATCACTCATTTCAAGCAGTGTATGAAATGAAGCTATAGAAGAGTATGGCGCGGACAGTTTAGTCCGTGAGACTACGTTGTCCAGTTATTTCACGTCATGCAACGTACGTTAGTCAGCGTGTTTCGGTTTTAATTGATTACCACGGCCGTGTTCTTATCGCGTTTTAAACGAGTCTCACAACGTTGATTAATTTTGGTATTGTTTGTGGTTACGTGCTGTTCGTAGTAATGCTGTTTGAAGCACTAATGCGTACGTTGGTAGTGACAGGCAATATGATAGGTAGATAACCTTTTTTCGAAAGCAAAACAGCATACATTGTATAGTCTGGGTTTCATTATGCACAATTCCATTGGTCATACAAAATTTCGGTGCGGAATGAATCAACATAACAAATTCACACAATAGTCATCGATCATTTTTGCCTCACGCCTTACGTTATCATTTTTATTGAAGTTTACGGTTCCAAACACTTGTTTCTGGCCCTTTTTGCGCACGTTCTAATGGAAAGCTACAGATTTTCCTGAAGGCAATCCAGGTCCATGACTTCATAACATAAAAACCGGTCAGACGCTTTCAGCATAAGCGGTGTGTAGGTTTTCATCTAATCGGCATTCAGTAGTGTCACGTTTTGTGACTGGTTTGGTCGGCCGATCCATCCATGTTCTGACTGGACAGTGTGCATGGTCGATAGACACACGCACACTCACCCGTGTCACGCAACGCGTGGTCCAAGGAGCGTATTGCACACGTCAGACGTTGACTAAACGCAGTGTTGTTCACATGGTTTCTCTATGCTACGGGTTACCGGCCCTATCGAACGTACGCTTTTCTTATCAATAAGTGCAACGATTGAGTCGTGTTAGTACGGCTAAGAAATAGATCTAAACGTCTGGTTGACAGCTTCGCCTCTAAAGTTCCTGCCGCACGACTTGTTTGGCACCCTATGTACAGTAGTTATCAGAATCCATCTCCAATGTTTTCGTCTTCTGGCTTGTATTTTTACAAATCCCGTAGGCTCGCAAAATCTGGTTTATTTCCCGTTTCACGAAGGAATGCGAGTTTTGCTAGCTTCAATTACTGCACTGGATCGTATGCAAGACCGGTGTTGCACCGGGGATAAAAACTCGTAAGAACCATGCGTGTTAACTCTGCTTTGAATTTGTTTTCTCATCCCTCATTAGTATGAAGAACTAGAGGAACTCATACGTTCTCTAGTCCAGGAACTCGTATCACGCATGGCCAGTGTGAGACTGTCGCATGCAGGTTCGCAACCATCTCAAGGTGTATGCGGGCGTAATCTCACCGTGCGCGTTTTTGTCCGCGCTCCTAACGCTCCAATAGAGTCAGCTAAATATATGGGTACGTTCTTTAATCTTTATTTGTAACAAACCGATATTTTAATCGCTTTTCAACGGCTGATACATCGAATCCTGGTATCCATAAGCAAAAGTTGTATGAGTCGTTCAACAAATTTGAGTCAATTGATGAGGTTTTTGTTTAATCAGTCACAAATGATTTCAGTTAGTATGTTGTGAAAATCCAACTTGATACTAAAAAAACCGTACGCTTAGTTCTCGAGGATTAACGTGATGATTTCCCACTGTTATTCTCCATTGTTGGTCGTGGTGAAACGACCTATTTCCCGTAAAAAGACGTGGAGTCGGCAGTAACAGCACACCAACAGCGTTTCGTCAGGCAGTCACAAATGCCATCAAGCCAGAACACTTGTAGAACGAGAAATACACGCCCATTCTTCCTATATATTTGTAACGAAAAAACATTGGATCGTTAAATTCTCGATCACATCCAGCATAAGCACGTTCACCTGGTTATTCTAATCTCTTGGGGTTGCAGCTGGTGTCCTCTTGGCAACTTCCCAACAGAAGCTACTGTGGGAGGCACACAATCGTTTGTTCGCTCTGTTACGCGCACTACGCGGTCAAATTAATTTTCAACCCTCCACATATGTACCACATAGAGCTCATTGTATCCGTAGTTTCATTTACTAAGGGTACATTTGCCATCAGTGAGTATACTGCATCTTACATTTTGCACAATGAGTAAGTCATATAGATCTATGAATGGCGAGCTGGATGGAAAGGGATATTAGACGAATGGACAGATTTGTGGTTATTGACTGACTCATGGCAAAAAATGCCGAAGATCGAATTCACGAGGTCCTTATTAGATCAAACTGAAAAAAACGTCCACTTCCTCTAACCGACTGGTTACTTAGTCTGTCGTCTTACAACTGCTGGAACTAGCATACACACTTTATCAAAGAAATGCACCTCCAATTGGATCACCACTAACTGTCAGTACTGGCGCAACAACCATTCCGGACATAATGTTCGGAGAGAATTGTGTAACATGTCGCTTCGATGACTGCTCTCTTGTGGCGCCACGATGTCAGTTTCAGTAATGATCATTTTGGTTTGTGTTCCTTAACGTTATCAAAGTAGACTGGTAACCATAGTTTTACGGTGAAGCAGCCCCACTGAAATCCAGTTTCATTGTTAGCATAATTGTATCTTGCTACTCAGAGTTACGTCAAATAATGTCTTTGATCGACCTCTGAGCCAGTTCACATATCACAGCCGTAACAGCATCTGACAGACTTTGAGCACCAGATGTCTCGCGCTCAGCTCCACGTAGTCCTCGCGCTGAAACTCAGAACGGCTTAATCTGGCTTCAGCGGGTAGCTTCGAATTTAGGACAACATTATTATGGAGAGGCCTACCTGCAAGCAATTAAATGAGCGACGTCAGTGCCCATCATCAATAGTGTTCCAAAGGGACTATGTTTTCTGGTGAATAGTGTTCGTAGTCGACCTTCGGCCTGATCAGATGGTATTGTGACTCAAACGGCCGTTTGTATCGGTAACGAGAACAACTATACAAAAGGAAAAGTACGACTTTAGAATAGTCATAACTATGAACGTAGGAAGACTTTTCTACCGAAGGGTTTCCAAACTGGCCAACAACGCCAGCATACCGTTACTCAACGAAAACGAGGCCCTCATTGTTAACGGCTACCGGATTTCCTTCAACCATCCAGTCCTCATACGTAATACGCAATGCGGTAAGCACCTGGCACACGTCGTAATCCGTCACTACTGCTGGGTTCAAAATTTCCAGACGTTCTGACGCATTCCATTCCTCATTTCGACTTCCATTCGGCTCAAAGTTTTACAGAACAATAGGACAATCAGGTGGTGCCAAGGAATTATTACAGACCGTTTCCCAGAGTGGGAAATGCAGCCGCGCTGATGAATACGTGTACATGTGAATGTGAGGAAAATCGGTTAGTTAGTATGGAGGGGAGAAGGAGAAAACCCGTGTGCGATGCGACATTGGGTTCAGGTCAGTTTGATAAAAGCCTTTGACGTTATCTGTGATGAATGATAATGGCCGGTCCAATAGTTTTCTTTATTCCTCTAAGCACATGATGCATGTTGTGGACTGTGACATCTCACTGGTGTAAACCTCAGTTGTCAGTGTGTTCTGTGATCGAGCGATGCATGTCCTATCGCCAATTTCAAGTAATACACAGCAGCCAATTGATAGCAGTGGTAAGACGATGAAACTGACGGACACCGACATGACGTAGTTGCCTGCGCTGACTTCCAGACATGGATTTGTTAAGTACGTACGATGAATTTAGGGGCCACTATGCAGGAAAGTGGAAACCAATGGCTGCGACATTAATACATTTAGAGCAGAAGTTCCTTGAAACTGGCTGTGTGAATAAACAACAGCGGTTGTTAACGCCAAAGACGATGACAGCGTAAGCGATGGTAAGAAAACATGTAAAAATAGTTCAGCAACTTTGTGCCACTTGCCAATCCATCCAGCTGATGTTATTTTATTAAGGATGCCGTCGGTACGATTTTTCTATGCGGATGCATTAACAGAAGATGACTGACAGCACCGATCATACTCTGTTCGATGGTTCTTAGCAGCATTAATCCGGCAACGCACATCAGTAGAGGGTATCTTTGTCTAGGCATTGTTATCAATTGGCCGTTGTGTATTATGTGAAATTGGCGATAGGAGAGGCATCGCCCGATCACAGAACATGCCGATAGACTGGCGATGTTACATTCCACAACATGCGTTCAGTGCTTAGAGGACTAAAGAAAAATATTGAACCGGGCCATTATGATTAATCACAGCAGTCGTCAAAGGTTTTTATCCAACTGACATGAACTCACTGCCACATCACATACGGGTTTTCTCCTCTCCTCCGCCACATCAACTGGTCCCTCTCTCCCAGACGTTCAAATTGTAAAGGTACCGTCGCAGAGTAAATTTGGTACTGACCCTGTCTCCGTTGTTGCCGTCAACTTGCAGGAGGCTGTCAATCACTTTACCTACCTAAGTAGTGTCATCTCGTCAGCTTGTGATATTGCTGATGAGCTGCCCACGAGGGTAGTGAATGTACGTAGTGCATTCGCCATCCTTCATTACGTGTGGCGTAACAGCGTCATCCGTTTTTCCGGAAAATACAGGGTTTACAATGCGGGCGTGCATTCACTTTTGTTCTGTTTCAGAAGCCTGGCCCATTCGTGCAGAAGATGCAATTGAACACGACTCACACTTGGCTGCTGCTTTCGCATTCAGTTTGTCCCTCTAGTTAACCTTTCTATCGAAAGGAAATAGCTCACTCACATTTCTCTTTTGATAGTGTTCGTCAGTAGTGCATACCCTTGCCATAACCAGGACCCGAACCGGAGTTCGGATTCCTATGATGAACCATGTTACTCACTGCGCCACTGAGCTCACATCAAGCACTGCTGAAATACTTAACCACAGTCGCTTGTGTTTTATGCCCAGGTTCCCCGATCGTCTGTACAAGGAACGCAGTAACTGTCTTGTTAATTACAGTCGATAACCCTACAATTAGGACACCTCAGTCACATGGAAATCACTAGTTTTGCTGACTATTATATCGATTATTTGTAAACAAACAACGACCAAACGTGCGCAATTCAATGTATACTTGCCAAGTTTCTCACCATTCGTCAATAATACTCTATTTACTTCTGATCTATCTAGGAGACTGAGGAAAATTTTGATGCGGGTTCTACTTATACATACCATAGCATCCTACTATATAACCTAGTATTTTGTCTGTCCTTACTGAGTGTCCGAACCTCCAATCCGATGGCCAGCGGGCGTCGCGGACGCCAGGTTACCTTAACTGATATTTTTCGTCATTAGGTGAACCTTTTCCACAGTATTCAATGCCTGAATTGAATTGGAAAATTCCCGTGTAGGTTACGGGAAGGTAATGCGGTAGATAGGTCTGTGGTAGCCATTGTTTGCCTTCGTTTCAGCCACTTCTTCACAGACTCTCCGCAAACCCAGTCCGTAACAAAGCAACAAAACAACTTGAAACCCAATATTTTAACGTCACTTTTTTCCACCATCATTCTTTTCTCTAAAATGTGCTGTCGTGATCAAGGACACACGTACGATTACTGTTAAATTCCTTTTGGTTGTCACCTGCTTGGACTTCCTCTAGGTCATGGAATTTGTAACAAATCAAGTCGTATGATATGTCTCTCGGAACCATCTGCCGACGTTGCAGTCCTGTACCGATCAACACTTACTGTGGTGCGCAAATTGTGTCCGGATCCGCGTGAGCTTCGTGGGGTAAGCTTAAGTATGTTCCGATTTTCGCATTCACTGCCCTAAACTTAACGCTTTTTTAAAAGATTAATTGAAGCCCAATAGAGCACTCAGTCATTTAGCGAGTGTTTATTTTTAGCAAACGCAGCTACTATTTCTTCATTAGCCATCTTTCTCTTGTGTTCTCTGAGAACTTGCTGATAACAATTTTGTGGAAAATATGCGACTGACAGTATCAGAAATATTTAGCGTAATCAGTATCACTGGCCACGCAACGGGTGAAATCGATCAGGTCAACATAGGAAACGATGTTGGTAATTGCCGGTCAAATATTCTCGAATGATTCTCTATACGCAGGTTGGACTTCAGATGCATCAATTGTCCCCAATAACCCCCCAGCTTGGATCTTCAATGACACTGCGGTCGTCTTCACCGGATCACAGGCCTTCATCGACACCGACTGAGAAATCCACGAATACAGAGATTTCTGGCGATCCAGCGAACTTATTTGCCCTCGGAAAATCTCGCAATTCGCAATTATCTAATTCGGATCCCATTTCTTTCGATAACCAACTTCGTCCGTTTGTTCACAGCACTCGCCGCAGATCATTACGGCTCAAACGTCGTCGATTGTCCCCTTCTCAGTAAGTCGATTGTCGCGAATCGCTAATTCATGATCTGACTATTGATTTATGAAGACCATCGTTTATGCTGACAGCACCGTGAGCAATGGCAAAATTTAAAGATGTATCGAAAACCGGTAGTTCTTCTCAGTGCAAAGCATTTAAGCTACATTAAGAGTCTCGGATACGTTTTCCGCATACGTGCTAAATGATTGTTACATCAAGTCGACCGGCAAAAGCGGGGGGGGGGAGTAAATATCCGCTTTTTTCGCGTACTGCGCGAAGAAGTTGCCGCCAATTCTCTGTTAATCTTTCTCGGTTATGAGTTCAAAAGACGCTGTGTTGCTGGCCAGAAGCATTGAAGCCGACACCACTGGTGGGAATGTTGTGTTGTTCATTCGTCCGTTGAAAGTCATCACGCATTTTCACTTGAAGAAACGTACGGTAGAAAGCCACAACTAAGTGCAGAATGAAGCTGAGGAAAAAAGTTTTGATCGCTTTATGCTCCGTTAGATTTTGTTGATTTTCAAGAATTATCTTAATGTATTAACTGTCCGTCCTACGTTTTGAATTAATATGTAATCCGTTGTATTCCGGAACTAAATGGTCCTTGACCTTATACTGGCATCGGCGGTCGCACTGTTTCCTGAAAGAACCTGTGCAGACGCTGGTGATACCTTACATGAATTTCGTAGATTATAATTTAATTCTGCCTTACTACGTTCGTACTGCAAGGTTAACATCCTGCCGTTGTGTTCGGTGCTCATTCATGTTGACCGTCCGTCGCAGTTTCGCGGCAATGCTCATTCGGTATAGAAATTCCTTGCAACAAAACTGTTAATTGCCGTATGCTTTAAATCAAAACAATATTCCAGTATGAAGCCTTGCGAAAACTTGGAGAATATCCACCTACTGAAATAGAATTCTGCAAAATCACAGCGACCAAATCAGATGCATTATCACGTAAGCCTTCTGCAGACTCGTGTACTCTGAAAACAAACGTGACTAATTCTCTGAGCTGGTGCATTTGTACTATTTACCTCACTACTTCGTGGACCACTCGGGACCAACGGCAGCCCGAGCTGTTACACACAGGCATGGTTCATAGCTGAAACGGTGATAGCGGTAATGGAGCGTTCTTCAACGCCCTTTTTATCAAAAGCGGCAATATATCGGTGGGTATACAGGTGCTTAACTGCAACATAATCATGAGAAAAATATGAACATTATTATCATCATCATTTACAGCATTACATCACTGGTTTTCACAGATGCCTAATTACCACACAAATGTGAAGAAAAGGCAAACCGTCTTCAGATATTTGACAACCGATGTCTGCGTTCGATCGATCGTATCGGGTAGCACCAACGAGCTAGCAACGAAGGGGTTAGGTATTTCGCAATGGTTGTCAAGAGGAAAAAAAGGGGACTTAATGAACAATGCTCCCTCCTACCCCACTCACCGTAAACGAACAATCGAGTTACAAATAGGCGTAAGGATGCGTTTGTAACATGATTCCCACATGTTTTTTTACTGCCTTGTTTCATTAACTTCAATCATCTCCTGCAGCCCTCATGCCAATGAAGCCGAGTAACCGCCAACGTTCCGAACACTGCCGAAGAGCAACCTTAGGATTCAGGGACACCCCAGTTTGGAAGACAAACCCCATCTACCAGGGCTAACATGCAATTACCCGCGCCAGTGTTTGCTATTTCGAGCCTTATGCCAATCGACTACGTTAATAACGATGATCAGAGTGACATATCATGAGTGGAAATATATGGTGTATTCGCTCAAAACGACCTTGAATTTGACTAAAAGGTACTGTGGCTAGAGCTGCCGATCGCATCGACAATATTTCTCTGGTACTCCCTCGCGAAAGTTCCACAGAACGTTACGAAGAACTGAATCGAAAGCAGCCTTTAGGTCTCAACTGACCACGACCGTCGGATGTCTGTAACAATGTCGATATCCCAAGATCCGTCGCAAGGTAAAAATGTGGTCAACGCAGTCTCGACCGGATCGGTATCCTCCGTTCTTCGCGTATCTAACTTCCTCTGGGTTTAGTGAGCCGACGTAAAATGAGGCCAGAGAGTAATTTGGACGCAACGGACACCATAAAATGAGGCCAGAGAGTAATTTGGACGCAACGGACACCAAACTTATATATATATATATATATATATATATATCGGGTTCCCTTTTTGAAAACAGGAATTACTGTTGATGGGCACCAGTCACGAGGTATCTCTTCAATTTCCCAAATCGTCTGCAGAAATT